>ML272831.1:0-26438 GCA_005239495.1 Nicotiana undulata | reverse complement strand
TGCACATGGAAAACATGCGCAAGAAAGGGCATGAGTACTCAACAGTTGGTACCCAGTAAGTGCGAAGCCTAACCCCAGTCAAGTAATGACGAGGTCAGGTTAAGGCTCTACTGGATTTTTATAGTAAAACAGTTTAATAATTTCACAGAGAGGTATAATAAGCTAAAGCAAAAATAGTAGAAATGGTAAGCTGAAAGAAATATTAAAAGGGATCCCTCGGCTCAGCACAGCGTATATCACAGTGGCAGATATGCAATGCAGTACAGAGGGAAAGCTCCTGGAATCTAGTCCGTACTCCCAATTTAAATATGCAATGCAGTACGGGGGGAAAGCTCATGGAATCTCGTCCGTAGTCCCAACTTAAATATGCAATGCAAATGAATACCGGATACAATTTATTTGAACAGTTCAGGAAGAATCACAGGAAAATACGGATAAAAATACATAAATATGGTGCAATAGTAACAAATAGGAGAGACTTAAGTAAAACTGGTAGACATGCTTATTCCTAAGCTAAACTACACAGTTAGTACAAGAAAAATTGAAATACGGATAAAATGATTTATGTCACGAAGGGAAAAGTGGAGTTTTAGCAACAATAGCCCGAGTATGCACTCATCACCTCACGTACACGGCGCCCATATAACAAAACAGTATCAAAACAACCTAAGGGGTTAGTCCCCAACACAGAGTTAGGAGAGCCACTTACCTCGACTGCGCTACTCAACTCAACACCACGCTCTTACCACGAGTGTCCAACTCTGAATGGCCCAAATCTATTAATTTGATTGCATAATGTAAATAACACTTTAAGGAATCAAAATAGCTAATTAGTTCGAAGCTAATACGCGAAATTAAGAAATTTGCCCAAAAAGTCCCCCGGGCCCACGTCTCGGAATCGGATAAAAATTATAAATTCCGGTCACCCATCCACTCACGAGTCTAACCATATAAAAATTACACAAATCGGATGTCAAGATCCCAATCAAAACTCAAGAATTCGGCCTAGGAAGTTTATCCAATTTTTCCCAATTTTTCCAACATAATTTCGAATTTAAAGGATAGATTAAAGAGTATAATCATGGAAATTAGCCTAAATCGAGTAGGAATCACATACCTAAATTGCCCAGGTAAACTCTCCCCAAAAATCACACTTTCCCGAGCTCCCAATTTCAAAATATGAAAAATAGCTCAAACCCTGGATTTTGGGTCTTTAATGATTATGCCCAGTTCTTGTTCTATGCGATCGCAGACTTACAGTCGCGATCGCGAAGAGTACTCCAACACGCGCCTGAAATTCTCCTACGCGAATGCAGTGCACTGTTTGTGATCGCGGACCTCATCAACTCAAAGCTACGCGATCGCGGTTGGTTTCACGCGACCGCGTAGTGAAATTCCTAATTCTTCAATTGCCTAAGCTCCTATGCGATCGCGACCTGGACCATGAGAACGCAGAGACCAATTATGCCCAAACACTGCCATCGCGAACAGGCTGGTGCGATCGCATATAACAAATCCTGCCTGCCTCAACTCACTCTACGCGATCGTAGTGAACAAATGACTGCTGCTGAACACCAGAAAACCAGCAGTTCACCTAAGGCAAAAAGTGCCCGTTTAAGCACCCGAAACACACCTGAGGCCCCCGCGACCTTAACCAAACCTACCAACCAATACTAATACCTCATTCGAACTTAGTCGAGCCTTCAAAGCACATCTCATAACATCAAAATCACCAATTGTGCATGGATTCAAGCCTAAGAACTTATGAAATTTCCAAAATCCACATCCGATGCTGAAACACGTCAAAACTCATCTGAATGACCTCAAATTTTTCACACGTGTCATAAATGACACTACGGACCTGGTGTCTTTTCCGGAATTCCATTCCGAGCCTGATATCAAAATTTCACCTACCAGCCGAAATCGCCAAAATTCTAACTTCCGTCAATTCAAGCCTAAATCTACTACAGACCTCGAAGACACATTCCGAACACGCTCCTAACGCCAAAATCACTCAACGGAGCTAACGCATTCGACGTAATTCCATTCCAGATCCGTCTTCCCACAGTTCTAACTACGACCCGATTTCTAAAAATAAATTTCACATTTAAGGACTATGTGTCAAAAATCCATCTCAATTTTACCACATAACATTTCGACAAGTCCCAAAAGCAGAAATAGACATGGGGGAAACAGTTATTAGGGAATTGAGGCACTAACTCTCAAAACAACCGACCGGGTCGTTACATTCTCCCCCTCTTAACAAAATCGTTCATCGTCGAACGAATATAGAGACCTACCTGAAGCTGTGAAGAGATAAGGGTACTGCCTGCGGATATCCTGCTCGGTCTCCCAAGTCACCTACTTGACCGGATGACCCCTCCACTGAACCTTGACTGGTGCAATATCCTTCGACCTGAGCATTTTGACCTATATATCCAATATAACTACAGGCTCTTCAACATATGATAGATCCTTGTCCAACTGGACTGAACTGAAATCCAAAACATGAGTTGGGTCACCGTGATACTTCCGGAGCATAGAAACGTGGAATACCGGATGAACTTCTGCTAGGTTGGGAGGCAAGGCAAGCTCAAATGCAACCTCCCCAACACACCGCAACACCTCAAAAGGGCCAATAAACCTCGGACTCAGCTTACCCTTCTTCCTGATCCTCATGACGCCCTTCATAGGCGATATCCAAAGCAAAACCCTATCACCAGCCATAAATGCCAAATCACGAACCTTTCGGTCTGTATAACTCTTCTGCCTGGACTGAGCTGTGCAAAGGCTCTCCTGAATCACCTTTACCTTGTCTAGGGAATTCTGAACCAAGTCTGTACCCAACAATCGGGCCTCGCCCGGCTCAAACCATCCCACTAGAGACCTGCACCGCCTACCATACAAATCCTCATACGACGCCATCTGAATGTCGGACTGGTAGCTGTTATTGTAAGCAAACTCTGCAAGCGGCAAGTATCGGTCCCATGACCCTCCAAAATCCATCACACGAGCACGGAGAATGTCCTCAAGAATCTGAATCGTGCAATCGGACTGCCCGTCCGTCTGGGGGTGAAAGGTTGTACTAAACTCCACCCTAGTGCCTAACTCCTGCTAAACAGCTCTACAGAATTGTGAAGTGAACTGTGTACCTCTATCTGAAATGATAGATACTGGAATACTGTGGATTCGTACGATCTCCATGATATAAATCTCAGCCAACCCATATAAGGAATATGTAGTCAGCACTGGGATGAAATGCGCTGGTTTGATCAGCCGATCCACAATCACCCAAATAGCATCGAACTTCCTCAAAGTTCGAGGAAGTCCAACCACAAAGTCCATGGTGATCCGCTACAATTTCCACTCTGGAAGCTCAATCTGCTGAAGTAGTCCTCCCGGTCTCTGATGCTCACATTTGACCTGCTGACAGTTGAGACACTTGGCTACAAACTCCACTATAGCCTTTTTCTTCCTTCGCCACCAATAGTGTTGTCTCAGATCCTGGTACATCTCCACGGTACCCGGGTGGATTGAATACCGCGAGCTATGGGCCTACTCAAGAATGAACTCCCGAAGCCCATCTACATTGGGCAAACAGATACGGCCCTGTATCCTCATCATGCCGTCATCACCAATAGTCACATCCCTGGTATCACCCCGCCGAACTCTATTCTGAAGAGCCAGAAGATTGGGATCATCATACTGGCGCTCTCTGATACGCTCCTAAAGGGAAAATCGAGCAACCACACAAGAAACTACCCGACATCTAAGGACTGAACATCTAAGTCTAAGGGCCTCTCAGCTGCATGAAGATATTCCAAACTCCCGAAACTCTCCGCCCTGCGACTCAAGTCATCGACCACCATATTTTCCTTCCCCGGGTGGTATAATATAGTGATGTCATAATCCTTGAGTAACTCCAACCACCTATGCTGGTTAAAATTGAGGTCCTTATGCTTGAATATGTGTTGTAAACTCTGGTGATCAGTGAAAATCTCAGAGGGAACACCATATAAATAATGATGCCATATCTTCAAGGCATGAACAATCGCTGCGAACTCGAGATCGTGAACTGGATAGTTCTTCTCATGCACCTTCAACTGTCTGGACGCGTAGGCAATCACCCTACCTTCCTGCATCAACATCGCCCCAAAGCCAATCCTCGAAGCATCACAATAGACCGTATAGGACCCTGAACCCGTAGGCAACATCAACACTGGAGCTATAGTCAGGGTTGTCTTGAGCTTCTGAAAGCTCTCTTTGCACTCTTCATACCACCAGAATGGAGCACCCTTTTAGGTCAACCTTATCATAGGTGCTGCAATGGATGAAAATCCCTCCACAAAATGGCGATAGTACCCAGCCAAACCAAGGAAACTGCGAATCTCAGTAGCTGAAGACGGTTTAGTCCAACTCTGCACTGCCTCCACCTTCTTTGGATCTACCTTGATCCCGTCACAAGACACCACATGGCCTAAGAATTCCACAGAATCAAGCCAAAATTCACACTTAGAGAATTTGGCAAACAATTTCTTCTCCCTCAAAGTTTGAAGGACATTTCTCAAATGTTGCTCATGGTCTTCCTAGGAAAGAGAATATACCCAAATTTCATCAATGAACACGATGAAGAAAGAATCAAGTGAGGCCGAAACACGCTGTGCATCAGGTGCATAAAGGTTGCTGGGGAATTAGTCCTCCCAAATGACATAACAAGGAACTCATAGTGGCCATATCTGGTCCTGAAAGTAGTCTTCGGGATGTACAGCTCCCGAATCTTCAACTGATGATATCCCGAAGGCATATCAATCTTGGATAACACTCTAGAACCCTATAACTGGTCAAATAAATCATCAATGCGAGGCAATGGGTACCTGTTTTTCACTGTAACCTTATCCAGCTGCCGGTAATCAACACACATACGCATCGAACCATTCTTTTTCTTCACAAATAATACCGGAGCACCCCAAGGTGAAACACTTGGCCTATTGAAACCCTTATCAAGCAACTCCTACAACTCCTCCTTCAACTCCTTCAACTCAGGAGGAGCCATACGATAGGGAGGAATGGAAATGGGCTGAGTGCCCGGCAACAAATCAATGCCGAAATCAATATCTCTGTCAGGCGGCATACTCGAAAGATCAGCTGGAAAAACATCGGGGTATCAACACTAACATCTCTCACATAGGCTAAATACGCATCACACTCCTTCTCCACCATCCGCTGAGCCTTAAGAAAGGAAATGACTCGGTGAGGAGTATACTCTAAGCAACCTCTCCACTCTAACCCCGGTAAACCTGGCATAGCCAGCATCACGGTCTTGGTGTGAAAATCAAGAATAGCATAATAGGGCAACAACCAGTCCATGACCAAGATAACATCGAAGTCTACCATACTAAGAAATAATAAATCAGCCCTGGTCTCAAAACCACTGATAACAATCAAGAACGACCGATATACGCGGTCCACAACGAGAGAATCTCCCAGGGGAGTAGAAACATAAACGGGGGAACTCAAAGAATCCCGAGATATCCCCAGATGTGAAGCAAAATAAGAAGACACATATGAATACGTAGAGCCTGGATAAAATAATATGGATGCATCCCTATGACAAACAAGGACAATACCTGTGATGACTGAATCTGATGCTACAACCTCGGAACGGGCTGGAAAAGCATAGTACCTGGTCTGGCCTCCCCCTCTAGGGTGACCTCGACCTCCCCGACCTCCACCTCGAGTTGTATGAGAAAGTGGGGTAGCATCTAGGGCTAGAAGAATAGCTGGAGGACCTTGTAGAATATGTGGGACCTGATAAGTCTGAGGTGGTGCACCCCTCTTAACTCTGGGGTAATCTCTGATCACGTGGCGAGGGTCACCACACTCAAAATGACCCCTCGGAGGACGTGGCGGCTGGTGCTGACTCTGAATTGGCCGGTAATAGCACCTCGAGCAGGAGGCACATAAGATACTGGTGGTGCATAATAAGGCTCCTGAGGTCTAGGAGGAGTTGTAATACCACTAGCTGCTGGAAGAGCTGAATGAACAGGGCGCCTCACAGAACCCCTGTCGTAGCGTGATGCTGGTCCACGAACTCTCAAAAAATGACTAGTCTCTCGAGATCTCTTGGCCTATCTCTCCTCCCTGTCTCGGGATAACATACTCTCAATCCTCCAGGCAATACTCACGGCCTGCTAGTAAGGGATATCTGTCTCCAAATCCCTGGCCATACTGGTCTGAATACTGGGGTGAAGCCCCTCAATGAAGCGTTGAACCCTCTCTTTGATATTGGCAACCAAGCCTAGTGCATGACGAGCCAAGTCACTGAAACAGAGTGCATACTCTGTCACAGTCATGGCACCCTGGCGTAACTGCTCAAACTCCGCACGCCAAGCATCCCTGAGGCTATGAGGGACAAACTCAAGCAAAAACATCTCGGAGAACTGATCCTAAGTAAGTGAAGCTGCCTCCTTCGGACTACTCAACTCGTAGGCACGCCACCACTTATAAGCCGCTCCCCTCAGCTGGAAAGCGGTGAAAGAAACCCCACTCGTCTCCACAATACCCATAGTGCGGAGAATGCGATGACACTACTGAAGAAAACCCAGAGCGTCATCTGAAGCTAGTCCGCTAAAAACAGGTGGGTGGTACTTCTTGTACCTCTCAAGTCTGAGCTGCTCTGCCTCAGAAATAGCTACCCTAGTATCATGCTGAGTTGGAGCCGCTCGGGGCATAGGAATATACTAATGAACCTGCCCAACATGGACCCTCTGCTCGAGAGTGCGGGCTGCGGGAGTCTGTGCCCCTCCCCCGGCCTGGGATGTAGCTGGAGCTATCCGGAGTAGCCCCGCCTAAGTCAGAGTACTAAAAGCGCTCAAGAACTGAGCCAGAGTCTCCTGAAGAGCTGGAGTAATAGTAGGGAATTCATGTGCCCCTCCAACTGTAGCTGATAGGGGCTCCTCCGTCTCTGCTCTCGCCCGTGCTCGGGCTGCACCGCGTGCTTGTCCTCTACCTCGGCCCCTGCCTCTGGTGGCTCGGGCTGGGGGCTGGGGTGCCTGATCGTTAGTACGTCCAGTACGGGTCCGCACCATCTGTGAGCAAGAGTAGAATAGAGTTTTAGAATTTTGATGACAGTAACTAGCACGACAAGGAATTCCAAAGAATATGATTGTTCTTAACAGTTACATAGCCTCTCGAAGATCGATACGTACGTCTCCGCACCAATCCGCGAGACTCTAATAAATCAGCTTGAGACGGGTGACTCCTATGAACCTAGACGCTCTGATACCAACTTGTCACGACCCGAATTACCCTCGTGACGGTACCTAGTCTCTACGACTAGGTAAGCCAAAAACTTGCAGAGAAATAAAGGCAATAAAATAATTGAAATAGAAAAGAAGAAGAAGACACATAACTCAGTCGCTCGGCATATACAATTTCGCTTCCCAAAACCCGGAATGTCACGACAGTCACAAGTTCTATACTAAATATAACTCTGTACAAAGAAGTAACAGAAATACATAAGTCATCTATGCCTATACTAGAGTAGAAGGGGACTCGTGTGATTCTGCGGACGCGGCAGAATTACCTCGCGGTCTCCTGGCAGCTGCTAGAGCGACTCCTAGCCACGATACTTGGTGCTGGTACCTGGATCTGCACACGAAAAACATGCGCAAGAAAGGGCATGAGTACTCCATAGTTGGTACCCAGTAAGTGCCAAGCCTAACCCCAGTCAAGTAGTGACGAGGTCAGGTTAAGGCTCTACTGGATTTTTATAGTAAAATAGTTTAATAATTTCAGAGAGAGGTATAATAAGCTAAAGCAAAAACAATAGAAACGGTAATCTGAAAGAAATAGTAAAAGGGAGCCCTCGGCTCAGCACAACGTATCTCACAGTGGCAGATATGCAATGCAGTACAGGGAGAAATCTCCCGGAATCTAGTCCGTAGTCCAAATTTAAATATACAATGTAGTACAGGGGGAAAGCTCCCGGAATCTCGTCCGTAGTCCCAATTTAAATATGGAATGCAAATGAATATCGGATACAGTTTATTTGAACAGTTCAGGAAGAATCACAGGCAAATATGGATAAAACTACCTAAACATGGTTCAATAGTAACAAATAGGAGAGACTCAAGTAAAACAGGTAAACATGGTTATTCCTAAGCTAAACTACACAGTTAGTACATGAAACAATAAAATAGGGATAAAATGATTTATGTCATGAAGGGAAAAGTGGAGTTTTAACACAATAACCCATGTACGCACTCATCACCTCACGTACACGGCGCCCATATAACAAAACAGTATAAAAACAACCTAAGGGGGAAGTCCCCAACACAGAGTTAGGAGAGCCATTTACCTTGACTGCGCTACTCAACTCAACACCACGCTCTTCCCACGAGTATCCGACTCTGAATGGACCAAATCTATTAAATTCGATTGCATAATGTAAATAACACTTTAAGGAATCAAAATAGCTAATTAGTTCGAAGCTAATACCCGAAATTAGGAAATTTGCCCAAAACGTCCCCTGGGCCCACGTCTCGAAATCGGATAAAAATTATAAATTCTGGACACCCATCCACTCACGAGTCTAACCATATAAGAATTTCTCAAATCGGATGTCAAAATCCCAATCAAAACTCAAGAATTCGGCCTAGGAAGTTTATCTAATTTTTCCCAATTTTTCCACCAAAATTTCGAATTTAAAGGATAGATTAAAGATTACAATCATGGAAATTAGCCTAAACTGAGTAAGAATAACTTACCTAAACTTCCAAGGTAAAATCTTCCAAAAACTCGCACTTTCCCGAGCTCCTAACTTCAAAATATGAAAAATAGCTCAAACCCTCGATTTTGGGTCTTTAATGATTCTGCCCAATTCTTGTTCTATGCGATCGCGGACTTACAGTCGCGATCGCGAAGAGTACTCCAACAAGCGCCTAAAATTCTCCTACGCGAACGCAGTGTACTGTTTGCGATCGCGGACCTCATCCACTCAAATCTACGCGATCGCGATTGGCTTCACGCGACCGCGTATGGAAATTCCCAATTCTTCAGCTGCTTAAGCTCCTATGCGATCGCGACCTGGACCATGCGAACGCGGAGACCAATTATGCCCACACACTGCCATCGCAAACACGCTGGTGCAATCTCATATAACAAATCTTGCCTGCCTCAGCTCACTCTACGCGATCGCGGATGAACTCACGCGATCGCAGTGAACAAATGATTGCTGAACACCAGAAAACCAGCAGTTCACCTAAGGCCAAAGGTGTCCGTTTAAGCACCCGAAACACACCCGAGGCCCCCGGGACCTCAACCAAACCTACCAACCAATCCTAATACCTCATTCAAACTTAGTTGAGCGTTCAAAAAACATCTCATAACATCAAAATCACCAATTATGCATGGATTCAAGCCTAAGAACTTATGAAATTTCCAAAATCCACAGCCGATGCCGAAACAAGTCAAAACTCATCCAAATGACCTCAAATTTTACAGATAGGTCATAAATGATACTATGAACCTGGTGTCACTTTCGGAATTCCATTCCTTGCTCGATATCAAAATTTCACCTATCGGCCGAAATCGCCGACATTCTAACTTTCGCCAATTCAAGCCTAAATCTACAACAGACTTCGAAGACACATTCCGAACACACTCCTAACCCTAAAATCACTCAACAGAGCTAACGGAGTCCACGAAATTCTATTCAAGATCCGTCTTCACACAGTTCTAACTACCGCCCGATTTCTAAAGCTAAATTTTACATTTAAGGACTATGTGTCCATTATCCCTCCGAATTTTACCAGTCAACGTTCTGACAAGTCCCAAAAGAAGAAATGGACATGGGGAAAATAGTTATTAGGGAATTGGGGCGCTAACTCTCAAGACGACTGACCGGATCGTTACACTGCGTTTCATGCCCGAAGGTTCCGATAGACAGGTTGAGAGTCCTCCAAGTAGGCTATCTGCTCAGCGGAAGATGTTGGTGCATTCCTTTTTCTCCGAAGTTGATTATTTGCTCAGTATGAATAGGAAATGTATTGATTAGTATGGCGGGGCCCTGTCCCGACCTTTATGACATTTATGTACTCTTAGAGGCTTGTAGACATATGTCGTGTACATGAAAGATAGTATGGCCTTTTCGGCATATGTTCAGTGTACGAGTGATCATTTTTGGTCTTATAAGCCAGTATGTCATATGTATAAGTTTGTATTCCCTCATGCTTTACTTCGGTTCATTTACCTATGATAGAATGATACGAAAGATATGTGGCGGTTGTACTCGGTTGAGTAAGGTACTAGGTGCCCGTCGTGTCCCATCGGCTTAGGTGGTGACAAATACACCAACAAGACATAATAACATGTACAAGTATGAACATAAAACTAACATGGAACAATATCAAGATAAATCTAAACATGGTGAGAATAACAATACAATGCTTGAAAATGGAAACCAAAAACAACAAGGAGCAAATGGGTAATGACGTTGTAAAGTAAGCAGAATATAGTTTAAGTCTATTGAAACCAAGTAAGGAAGAACAAGTAAAAATCCCATAATCAACCACACTCACACAAGGTTTATAGAAGAATTTTTTGAGGTAACCTGTCACGACCCAAATTCCCATCCTTCGGGATCATGATGACGCCTAACACTACACTAGCTAGGAAAGCCCAAGTTAGAATTTACTTAGTTATTTCAATTGAAATCCATTCAACCATAACAAAATGATTCACAATAAACTAAGCTTCATTACTGCCATTGCAAAATTTCCGCAAATAAAATAATAGATCAATACCCAAACCGGGACTCTAACCAAATAACTAATCATAAGACTATCACCAGCTCTGGTGTCACAATTCACGAACTACTAAGAATGCTACAAATAATGGGCTGAAGAAATTGTATATCTATTTTGAAAGAAGTAAAACAGTGTCCGAAAATAAGTGAAGACTCTAGGAATCTACGGACGCTAGCAGATCTACCTCTAGTCTCCGAGAAATGATATAAGCTACTAAAATCTCCTAACTCTGATCAATACCGGCACAAAAGAGTGCAGAGTGTAGTATCGGTACAACTGACCCCATGTACTGAGTAAGTGCCGAGCCTAACCTCGACGAAGTAGTGACAAGGCTAAGGCGGGGCAATGTAACTTAACCTGTAATAGTATATATAAAACAAAACAAGAAAAATATTCTACACGAACAGCAAGATAAATTGTAACAATAAATAAAATAACTCAGTCGCCTATCCCAAGCCTCAGCTATAACCAATACTCAAGTAAATCTCCAAGTTTCCAAACTTTCTTTTAAAACAACCACATGTAAGAAATATAAGAAAAACTTTGGAGTAAAACAAGAATTTCCAAATCATTTAAAATTTAAAATCAGTAAAACATCACTATACCCCATTTTCACTGTCTTGTTGCGGCATGCAACCCGATCCCACCTATTCACAATATCACAATCAATGTATTCACCTGTATCACAATATATTACCCACCCGTATCACATCCCCCTTATCACATCATCACCTTATCACACCAACACCTTATCACACCAACACATTCACACAAAATTTTTGTTTTCAAAAAATTTCAAACAGAAAACAGTATATTCCGTAAGCTTTAAACAATAACATCCCACAATAATATCAGCCCGAATATATGTAATCACCGTAACACTGTCAACCCAACTCAGTCTTTACGTACCATGATAGGATTAAGAGAACAACCAACACTTTCAACACACTTACAACAACAAATATAAATAATCAAAAGAATATATATATATATTTCCAAAAATAGTGCCAAACTACTCAACCTCTCTATATCACAAGGGCCCGATTAAACACCCTGTACTCTTCCAAAATAACCACAATAATTTTTAATAATAAAATAACAAGGCCAACTAGCATGGAAACAATAGAGCAATTAAGACAAACATCAATTAAGTTGGGAACGGAGAAAGGGATCATGTTTATCAGGTAAGTTGGATGGTGCATAGATACTCGGCACCTCACCTATACACCACGTCCATGCATTTCACATAGCAAACAAGTGAGGATTACTATTCCCTAAAATCAAAGTTAGACCAAACGCTTACCTCGATCTCACAAGCAATTCACTGTTCTAGCACGACCTTTCCTATAGAATTTGCTTCTAATCCGCACGAATCTAATCACAATTTGTTCATGTTATCAATCATAGACTAAAGGAATCATCTTTATTGAAAAATAATGGTTTTTCCTAAATTTTCCTATTCAATTTTAAAAATCAACCTCGGACCCACTTGGTCTAAACTCGAGGTTCAGACAAAAACCCGTTTACCCAATCTCACCCGAGCCCGGATATGAAATTGGTATTGGAATCCGACCTCAATTCGAGGTCCAATTCCCCAAATTTTGAAATTCCTAAGTTCTACCCAAAACTCTCAACTTTTACCATGAAAACTCTAGATTTTTGGTTGAAATCTTGTTAAAAGTTGTTAAGGAATAATGAAAGGAAGTAGTTAAAGATCACTTACCAGTGATTTGGAGATGTTTGGGTCTTTGAAAAATCGCCTATGGAGGTTTATGGTTTGAGAAAATTGAAGAATGGGTGAAACTCCCGTCAAAAATTTCATTTAATAGGCTGTGGATGTCGCATTTGCGACCCGGAGTTCGCATTTGTGACATCCGGCACCAGCAGTATTTTCCCGACACTAAAATGGGCATAACTTCTTCATATGGGGTCACATTCGAAGATTATTTTTCCTATGGCTCCGTAATTACGATAAGGATCTAATGGTTCACTAAAAACTAAATTTGGAGTTCATTGCTTAGTGTGGTGCCATTTTATGCCTGAAGAAACGACGATGAAGCATAAAAAACAAGCGCAACATAGCCTAATCCTATCCTCACTCACCCAAGCCCTCGGGGCTTCAAACCAAACATGCACACAAGTATAAAAATATCATACGGGCTTGCTCGTGTGATCAAATCATCAACATAGCATCAAATCTACGGATTTAATCTCAAAACTCATGATTTTCTCAAGAACACTTTTTTTCTAACCTTTCAACATGATGTTCGAATTACATCAAATAAACTCTGATTCTCATGAAACTTCACAGATAGGTCTGACATAACTTAACAAATGTTTTTTGACTACGGAACCAAAATACGTGCCCGATATAATATATTTCACATATTATTTTATTTCTTTATTTCTTGAATTAATCAGCAGAACAATTTTTCTCAAAAATTGTTTTCTAAGGCTAGGGAACTTGGAATTCAATTCCGGGCGTACGCCAAGTCCTCTATTTTACTGCGGACCTCCCGGGATTGTCGGAACATTGATCCGGGTCCGTTTACCCAAAAGGTTGACCAAAGTCAACTAAAACTAAATTTTAACTATATAAATTTCTATTTCTCGTATTTTCACATAAAAGCTTTCTGGATTCACGCCCGGACTGCGCACGCAAATTGAAGAAATTTAAATTAGTCTTTTGAAGGCGTAGGAGCCTCAAATGGAGTATTAATTAATAAGATGACCTCTTTGGGTCATCACAATCTCCCCCTCTTAGACAAACATTTGTCCTTGAACGGACATAGAAAATTACTTGGTTTGGTAATTAATTTTGGAGCTAACTACTCCGCCTATTCGTCTCGGACTCCCAAGTAGTTGTCTCAATGGCTTATCTCCCTAATGCACCCGAACTGAAGGCAAATTCCTTTATTTTTGGAAAATAATAATGAAGAGGGAATGTTATTCACCCGTTGGAAAAATATTGAATAATCGCTTAGAAATCGTCGATTGAGGCTTATTATATCCATCATTTGAAGATGTGAAAGAAGGTCATAAAGAGTCCATACCAAGGAAAAATGTGAATTTTGCTTTGAGGAATTCAATAATCGAAAATCCGCCAACCAGCTCCACAAGTATTTGTGATACCAAGAAAATGAGGACTTAGAGTCAGCCGGTGTAATTAAAAATATGGTTGAACTTGATTCTAGTCCGGGGAAAATAAAGGATTCCAAAATTCCGGGAAGAATCAAATCTTGAAGGTTTGACAACCAATATTTATGCATCAAAGATTTGGAGGCACTATCTCTATGGTGTGCCGGATGAGTGATAGCATCCTAGGAAGCTCAAATCTATTCAAGGACAAGAATGAAGCTTTGGAATCTCAAAGAGGGCCTTTAATAAAATGTCAAGCTAAAGTGTTGCCAAACAAGGTCATTAGACATCAAGTGCAAGTAAAGAAGTTGTTAATTTGGATGACAGAGCCCAAGGACAAAGGATATAAATTGGGTATATATTACAATTGTTTTATGGCCCAAGTTTATGTCCAAGAAGAGGAGGATTGGATCCCAAGATACATGCTTTGAAGAAGGTCCTAGTCAGTCAACTTTTGAACCAATTTGGCACCTAAAATGTGTCCAAACTTGAAGCCCATGAAGTCCTACATAAAGCCCCATTTTCATAGCATAAAAAAGACTTACTTGATGTCCAAGAAGGATATAATAGCCGTTCAAGATGTTGAATGCAAGTTTGTGCCAAGTTGCTTGCCAATTTCCTTCAAAATTTCCAAGATTTTCAAGATTCTTTCCAAGATTGGTTTGGGACTTATTTCCATATATTATGGGACTATATTTATTGCTTTCCTAGTTAGTTAAGGTTATGTTTTCCTTTTCCTAAGATTGTTGGAAGTACTTTCCAAGAATGACTTGGGTTTTGCTTCCTAGTATTTTCCTTTTCCTAAGGTAGTTGGACTTGTTGTCCAAAGTAGTTTAGGACTTTATTTCCTTGTTTTTTAGGTACAATTTCGTGACCCCTCTCTATATAAAGGGTGTCTTCTTTGTTTTTAGACTTAGATTATTATAGACAATATCAATAAAAATTGTGAGATTTTTCTTGCACTCTTGCGTGTGGCTACTCTTGGATTTATTCTTCAACCTTCAAGACTCAACTTAAGGTGGTAAGATTAAATTCTTTCGAAATCTTAGATCACTTCTAGGTATTCAAGAAAGGTGATAAGTTTATGCTTATTGTTGTTCTTGTTATTCTAAAGGGTCGGGTTTCACAATCTATTTCTTGTTTTTAAGTCTCTACCAAAGGCGATTAGTTCTTTGTTAGCTAATTGTTGTTGTTAGGATTCAACTCCAAGAATAGACTTCTTGATTTCAAGAAACTCTTTCTTGAATTCAATCTATCTTTAATTTTTTTGTCTTTTTTGTTTCTTTATTTTTTTTTTAGCTTCCGCATGTTTCTATATTTTCTTTAGTAGTTCTCGGACCCCTATCGTGTTGTTATCAGTGAGGTTCTCACAGACCCTTGCAGTCTTTAGTACTTGATCTAGAAAAAAGGAACCTAATCAAAGACAAGTGAGGTGGTTGAAGTTATTGGAGAATTAAAACGACATACCAACTTGTCACGTTTTAAGCATTTCTTAACATCGGTCCTGTGTGGAGATATGGAAATCGGACTATACGAGTCAAAAGAGATTACGAGGAAGGGGAAAAAAAGTCACACCATTTACAATTTGAAAGGAATAATAGGGCAATTAACATTCCTCCCATGAAACCAAGAAGTGCATAGTGAAGAAGTTAGAGTTCGGCTTGATCATCAACCTATCATTCTCACTATTCGTGGTTATAAGCTTGATTCCAAATTAGGTGGCTAATTTTCTATTTCTCAAGCGACGAGACAATTGGTAAAATTAATTTATGTCGTGCCATGTCGTTAAATGTGGTGCTTGGTGGTAGCGACCCATTATTTCTCAAATTATTAGTCATTTTAATCATTGGAATTGTTTAGTGTAAGGATTATTTTATCATTATTTCCTTATACTTCTATTATTATTGTTATCCTTATTATTATAATAATTATTATTATTATAAATTTTTTTATTATAAATATTATTTTATTCTAATTTTATCCTTATTTTATCTTATTTTAAAGAAAATATTTTTTTTTGAAATGGAGTTCGCATTTGTGAACTGGACAGTTTCCTGGGGGAGTTCGTATTTGCGATCTGGGTGTCGCAATTGCGATACCTAAGGGTCTTTAAGGGGTCTGACGGTTTTCATTTGTAGAAATCTGAAAAAAATTATTTTGGGCCTCAAGAAACAAGACGATTTAGTTCTTCCCAACCTTCAAACTCTCAATTCCTCACTTCTAGGTGCAACAATCAGGTAAACTTGCTAAATCCTTGCATTTTCTTCTTCCTCTTCTTCTTCTTTTTCAATTCTTTTCCAAAACCTAGGGCTTGAAGTGTGTTCTTGTTTTTATTCTGTGCACAAACACTAGTAAACTCAAATTTCATGTTGTCATTTTCTGGGTGAGGTTGGTTGAGAGTGTTAGTCCAACAATGTGTTATGAATTTAAGAGAAATCTGAGTGCCATTGATGTTTGGAAACAGGGGTAGCATTTTGGGTTTAGATTTCGGAATTTCTTTACATTTTTGTGGTTGTATGTGATGTTTATTGCATGATTTCGTGTGTAAAGACCATTTGGGGTGTGTTGGGGGTTGTTAGAAGTGATTTCATGGAAGAAATTTCCAGATTAGGAACTGTTCTAGGGCTGAGGACGACGGGTTCGCATTTGCGAAAGGGGAGTTCGCATTTGCGAAGTCTGACTGTTTCAGGGGACTTCGCAATTGCGATCCAGAGCCACTTCGCAGTTGCGATGAAATAGTCACAAATGCGACTTCTGAGGGTAAACTGAGGGCTTCGCATTTGCGAGAAAATGTCGCAAATGCGACATCAGAGAGCGAGCATTTGCATATTTTGAAATTTTTTCTAAGTATGGTTTCAACTGTCCAATCACTCGTTTGATATCCAAGATTCATTTTACAACAAATTTTAGGGCTATACTCCATTTTCATTTCAATGATTTGTTTTGCAGGCTGGTATATTGAAGATGAGTTCCGACTCCACTGAATCCTTGCTCGGGAGTCCCATGGAACTTGAGGACAACTACGACTAACACATATTCTTATCACGAGGGTGTCAGGAACGGTATTACAATGAGCTAATCACAAAGAAGTTGCTCCCGGAGAGTGGAATTGAGATGGATAAAGTTGAGCAACGTCTGCCTGATTTTTACGGGAAGCTTGTTGCTATGGGATGGATTTTTTCACCCCTCCGCCTTGCAGGGCAAATGAGCAGTGGGTGAGGGAGTTCTATGCGAATCTCCCTGCCATGAACATGAAAAAGCCGAAGATGAGGATTCGATGAAAGATGGTACATTTCGGCGTAGAAGCTATGAACAACATCTACCACCTCCCTGACCACGACATGGATTCATTTCAAGAGAAAGATAAGCTTCCAAGGAATTGGTTGGCTTCCAAGCTATGCCTGGGTGTATATGTTCCTTGGGCATTGGACAAGAAATCAATCACCTCCCAAGAGTTCATCGCTGAAGCCAAGATATGGCTAACTATTGTGTGCAGTCGTGTCTCTCTAGCGTCCAACATTTTGAATTTGCCCATACTGAGAGCCCTGATAGTAGCTTGCATCATTGACAGCACTCCACTCAACGTTGGCAAAATCATCGTCAGTGAGTTAAAGAAGTACCTTCGCCTGGGTGGTACGTCACTTTTATTCCCATCTTTTATTACTGAGTTGTGCCAGGCGGCTGGGGTGGAGGAGGATCCAGGGGACAACTGGGTAGAGACGGGTAAGCCTATCCATCCCTTGAAGAAGAGGGGAAAGGGTGGAGCTGTAAAAAGCAAGAAGAGAAAAGTGGGATTGCCTCCTCAGGCTGAGCAGGTTAGTCAGCCTTCTCCCTCCACCGGTGGCCCATTTGTTGTGCTTTATGAGGAGATGAGGCAGGTTTGCGAGCTGGTATCTCGACTTCGACAGGGACCGGGGGAAACATCTGAGGGGCCCTCTGCATATATTTCACAAATATACTTCAAGAAATACCTTGAGGATCAGAAGAAACGGGGGGCTCATTTGAAGCAGTTGGAGAAGGCGTATGCTGATTTGGCCACAACACATGGTGGCTTGAGTACTTCTCATGCCAAGCTGGCAGGTGCACACGCCCGGATGAAGAAGAGGGAGAATATCTACAAGTTCTTCATTCGCATGATGCAGTATTCAGGGGGCATCGTTCATCATTTTCACTTTATTTGTTAGATTTCAGGTTGAGGTGGATCCTTGAATAACTGTGAATTGGGATGTAAATTTCTTTACTTTCTTGTAGATTGGTGTTGGGGATTTGGTCCATGTGTTCCTATGACAATTTAGTTTGTGTTTTATCTTTTAGGTGAATTGGTATCCTTTTTGTTATGTTATTTATTACATTTCTGTTATGTGACACTGCCTGGTTCTCGTGTGGATGGTTATGTTGAATTATGCAGGGAATGTTTTATTTTGAGAGGTGTATCCTTTATAACCAATTGATCTTTTCTCTTTGCTTTACCTCTCCTTGATGATAGATAGCTTCGTGGCTTTCTTTTAGAGAGTTGATCTTGTAGTGTGGGTATAATTTTATTAATTTAGAAGGAATGGAAGGTTTAAATTGAGGTTGTGCCATTAGGCTGACTTTGTGACTTGTTTGGTGCCAACATGATTTACTTCCGTACTGACTTGTGGTTTGTCTTGAAAGAAAATAAGTGGTTGAAGCAGGGACTTTTATCACACAATATCCCATATGAATTCTTGCTCTTATATTCACAAAATAATTTCTCAGGTTATATGTGGTTCCCTTTTGAGATTCGCCGATCCCAATTAGGCCTTGAGTTTTGTTTTCTACTTGAGTTTCCACGTGCCATGAGTGGAAGTTTTCTTGCATCCTCTGTGGTTTAGGACTAGTGTTGCGGAAGAACCTGATAATTCAGTCTGTGGGAGAAAACACGCATTCCCGCCATTTGCAAGTGAGTAGAAGGATTCATTCAATGTTAGAGGTAACAAGGTCCGAACGATAGAGTAGAAGAGAATAAAAATAGAGTTTCTTCCTAACTTGATAGCCTCTGAGAGATAAGTACAGACGTCTCTGTACCGATCCTTCAGACTCTATTAAGCTTGTTAGTGAATCGTGAGACCTAAGCAACCTAGAGCTCTGATACCAACTTGTCACGACCCAAATTCTCATCCCTCGGGATCGTGATGGCGCCTAACACTACACTTGCTAAGAAAGGCCATGTTAGAATTTACTTAGTTAATTTCCATTGAAATACATTCAACCATAACAAAATGATTCACAATAAACTAAGCTTCATTACTGCCATTGCAAAATTTCAGGAAATAAAATAATAGATGAATACCCAAACTGGGCCTCCAACCAAATAACTAATCATAAGACTATCCCAAGGTTTGGTGTCATAATTCACGAACTACTAAGAATGCTACAAATAATGGGCTGAAGAAATTGTATATCTGTTTTGAAAGAAGTAAAATAGTGTCTGAAAATAAGTGAAGACTCCAAGAATCTGCGGACGCTAGCAGATCTACCTCGTGTCTCCGAGCAATGACATGAGCTACTAAAATCTCCTAACTCTGATCAGCACCTAGAACTGCACAAAAGTGTGCAGAGTGTAGTATCAGTACAACCGGTCCCATGTAGTGAGTAAGTGTCGAGCCTAACCTCGACGAATTAGTGACGAGGCTAAGGCGGGGCAATGTAACTTAACCTGTAACAGTTTATATAAAACAAAACAAGAAAAAAAATTCTACACGAACAAGCAAGATAAACTGTAACAATAAATAAAATAACTCAGTCGCCTATCCTAGGCCTCAGCTATAACCAATACTCAAGTAAATCTCCAAGTTTCAAAACTTACTTTTAAAACAACCACATTACGAAATATAAGAAAATTGTGAAGTAAAACAAGAATTTCCAAATCATTTAAAATTTAAAATCAGTAAAACATCATTATTCCCCATTTTCACTGTCTTCTTGCGGCGTGCATCCCGATCCCACCTATTCACAATATCACAATAAATGTATTTACCCGTATCAAAATCAATTATCCACCCGTATGACAGCCCCCTTATCACACCATCACCTTATCACACCAACACCTTATCACACCAAATATTTGTTTTCAAAATTTTCAAACAGAAAACAATATAGCCAGTAAGCTTTAAAAAATAACATCCCACAATAATATCAGCCCGAATATATGTAATCACTGTAACACTGTCAACCCAACTCAGTATTTACGTACCATGATAGGATTAAGAGAACAACCAACACTTTCAACACACTTACAACAACAAATGTAAATAATCGAAAGAAAACAATATGAATATAATTTCCAAAAATAGTGCCAAACTGCTCAACCTCTCTATATCACAAGAGGAACAATTAAACACCCTGTACTCTTCCAAAATAACCACAATAATATTCAACAACAAAATAACAGGGCCAACTAGTCATGGAAATAATAGAGCAATTAAGACAAACATCAATTAAGTTGGGAACGGAGAAACGGATCATGTTTATCAGGTAAGTTGGGTGGTGCATAGATACTCGTCACCTCATCTATACACCACACCCATGCATTTCACATAGCAAACAAGTGGGGATTCCTATTCTCTCAAGTCAAAGTTAGACCAAACACTTACCTCGATCTCACAAGCAATTCATTGTTCTAGCGCGGCCTTTCTTTTGGAATTTGCTTCTAATCTGCTCGAATCTAGTCAAAATTTGTTCAATGTTATCAATCATAGACTAAAGGAATCATATTTATTGAAAAACAAGTGTTTCCTAAGTTTTCCTATTCAATTTCAAAAATCGACCCCGGACCCACTTGGTCTAAACTGGAGGTTGGGACCAAAACTCGTTTACCCAATCTCCCCCGAGCCCGGATATGCAATTGTTATTGGAATCCAACCTAAATTCTAGGTCCAATTTCCCAAATTTTGAAATTCTTAAGTTCTACCCAAAAATCCCACTTTTTACCATTAAAACTCTAGATTTTTGGTTGAAATATTATTAAAGGTTGTTAAGGAATGAAAGGAATTAGTTAAAGATCACTTACCAATGATTTGGAGAAGTTTGGGTCTTTGAAAAATCGCTTATGGAGGTTTAGGGTTTGAGAAAAGAGAAGAATGGGTGAAAATCCCGTCAAAAATCTCATTTCATAGGTTGCGGATGTCGCATTTGCGACCTGGAGTTTGCATTTGCGACATCCGGCACCGGCAGTATTTTTCTGATACTAAAATGGGCATAACTTCTTCATACGATGTCTAAATTCGATGACTCTTTTTCCTTTGGCTCCGTAATTATGATACGGATCTAATGGTTCAATAAAAGCTAAATTTGGAGTTCAATTTCTTAGTGTGGTGTCATGTTTTGCCTGAAGAAACGACGATGAAGCATCAAAAACAAGCGCAACATAGCCTAATCCTATTCGAACTCACCCAAGCCCTCGGGTCTTTAAACAAAACATGCACTCAAGTCTAAAAACATCATACAAGCTTGCCCGTGCGATCAAATCATCAACATAGCATCAAATCAACTCCGATTCTCATGAAATATCATAGATAGGTATTACATAACATAACGAACTTGTTCCGGGCTACGGAACTAAAATACGTGCTCGGTATCATAAATTTCACATATTATTTTATTTCTTTATTTCATGAATTAATCAGCAAAACAATTTTCTTCAAAAATTATTTTCTAAGGCTAGGGACTTTGGAATTCAATTTCGGGCATACGCCCAAGTCCCATATTTTATTGCGGACCTCCCGAAATCGTCGGAACATAGATCCGGGTCCATTTACCCAAAACATTGACCAAAGTCAACTAAAACCAAATTTTAACTCTATAAATTTCTATTTCTCGTATTTTCACATAAAAGCTTTTCAGATTCACGCTCGGATTGCGCACGCAAATTGAGGAAATTAAAATTAGTTTTTTGAAGGCTAAGGAGCCTTGAATGGAGTCTTAATTAATAAGATGACCCCTTTGGGTCATCACAGTACCACGCCTCATAGTCACAAATCACGGGTCCCAAATCACAAACCCTAATCACTTTCCATCTTGTGCCCACATTACCAATTACTACCGCACACAACTCACGTGCTACACGGACGGCTCACGTGCCAATATCGTTAATACTTCATATCTCCATGGACAACTCGCGTTCTAACAGTAACAATATCTCATATCCGAACGGACAACTCACGTTCCAATAGTACCACTAACGCACAGATGCATGTATACAAGAATACATGTAAATGATCAACAAACATCAAGGTTAATATTCCTGGACTGATATAAGTGACAGATACAGTGTATGCTTGTGCAAGTGTACTATCACAACTTGAGTCAACAAGTAATATCAGAGACAACGAATGTCACATTTGGAACAACACAACCAACCCCGTAATAGGCATGACATACACAAGATAGGCACACCACCAGACAAATATCATCAATGACAATGCCCCCAGGCCATCACAAATCATCCCCAACAACGCCTTCCCTCTTGTCTCGTTGCGGGCACAATAATAAAGTAAAAGCCCGCTTTGTCTCTGTGATGACCCAAAAGGTCATCCTAAGTAATTCCAGCTAAATCTGGGTTCCAAGGCCTTGAAAGCCTCCATTAATCTCACCTCGATATGCGTGCGCAACTCGGGCAGGTAGCCGGGAAGCTTCCATGTGAAAATTTGATAAAAATGGGATTTTTGAATTGAATAATTGAATAAAGTTGACTTTGGTCAACATTTTTGGTAAACGGATCCGGACCCATGATGTGACAGTCCCAGAGGGTCCGTAGGAAAATATGGGACTTCGGCGTATGCCCGGAATCGAATTCCAAGGTCCGAAGCCCGAGAAATGAATTTTTAAAGAAAATTATTTTCTGAAAATAATAAAGGCTTTTGAAAATGAATAATTATGTGAAAACCGTGTTACCGGGCCCGTATTATGGTTCCGAAGCCCGGAACAGGTTTATTATATGTTATGTGACTTATCTGTGAAATTCGGTGTAAAACGGACGTGAAACGACGTGATTCAGAGTTAAAATGGAAAATTTAATAGTTTATGAAGTTTGAGAAAATTCTATGGATTTTGGAGTTTAATTCATCATTTTTGATGTATTTTGGTGGTTTAATTATTTGCACAAGTCCGTAGGATGTTTATGAGGTTGTGTGTGTAATTGGTTTTGAGCCCCGAGGGCTCGAGTGAGTTTCGATTAGGCGTCGGAGTGCTAAAAGTAGGAAATATCTGGTTTTCCTCAAGTTTTTCTGGTGTCTGATACCACCTTCAGTGCGATCGCAGATTCTTCCCTGATATCACATATAATTGGCATGTGATGGGGTCTGATGCACTATGCGATCGCACTTACTTCTCCGCAATCGCATAGTGTAATAGGTAGGAAGGGGGTTGGGGGGGTTAGTTGTTCAGTGCGAACGCACCTCAAAGGGAGCGATCGCGGAGGGTCCAGGGTTAATACTGTGTGAACGCAGGTGGGGAGCTGCGAACGCACAGAGGTTAGAATAGGGTCTGGGGCTGGGTAGAATTGCCCTGTGCGATCGCACAAGGGCCTCTGCAATCGCAGAGCTTAAGCAACTTATCTCTATGCGATCGCACCTCATGTTCCGCGATCGTATAGCATTAAAAACGCCCAGTTATATTTANAGCCTCCATAACCGAGAATCAAGCTCCCCAACCTCCATAACTCCATAGGTAAGTGCTCTTGACCTCGTTTCCTCTTAATTTCTTCAACTAATCACTAGATTCTAAGCCTAAAAACATGGAATCAAAGTAGGAATCAGGGATTTTAGGTAGAGTTGGGTTTTTGAGAATTTTGGGTGATTCAACCTCAAATTGGGGTCGAATCTTAAAACAAATCATATATTTTGATTCGTGGGGTTATGGGTGATCGGGTTTTGGTCCGAACCTCGAGTTTGGACCGAGCGGGCCCGGGGTCAAATTTTGGTATTTTTGGAAGAATAGTAGAAAATGTATAATTAGGCTTCGGAATTGGTTTATTGAGTATTTATTGATGTTAATGAATCCATTATGTCTAGATATTATCGAATCGGAATTTGGATTCGAGAGGGAAGGCGGTATTAGAGGCTTTACTTGCACTTTGGAGCCAAGGTAAGTGTTTGGCTTAACCTTAGCTTGAGAGATTAGGTATAGAGTCTTACTTGTTATGTGAAACTCATGTCCAACGTATAGGCGTGGTGACGAGTGCCTATGCGTGGCGGTCAAGCATGCTCGTGAGTCATTTGTGATGAAACTTACTATGTTCTTAATTTTCTCCGCCCTGTGAGTAATTGGTGAATTAAAAGTGATATCTTGATGTTGTTTCATGACGTGGAGAGTTACCGAGTTATTGGTTCCAGTTGAGGCTTACACTGTTGAAATTGTATTACTGATGCGAGGTTGGTTATAGCTGAGACCCTTGTCGGGCATTTGTTGATGTTGTAAATGATGATTTCTCCTTGCCGGAGCAATAGAATTGTATTGAATATTTCCATGCACTTGAGACTTCGTGTTGTTGACTTTCATATTATTGTTGCCTTGTGTTTTTATTATTCGTCGCACGAGGGGACATGCCGTGTTGACTGAGTGTTATTATATAATATATGCACGAGGGGACATTCCGTGCCGAGTGATTGTGAGGTTATGCACGAGGGGACATTCCGTGCCGAGTGTTATTATATATGCGCGAGGGGACATTCCGTGCTGAGTGACTGTGAGGTTATGCACGAGGGGGCATGCCGTGCCTTTTCTGTTCATTATATGTTTGAGAAGCTATATTTTTGCCTTGACTTTACGTTCATTTATTACCCTGTACTGCTGTGCTAGCATACTGTTACCCTATCTCCCCAGCATGTTCTCCCCGTATCTGTCTTCCTTGCTTATTTATGTTGCCCATTTTCCTGCTGTTATATAAAATTGCACAGGTACATATGTTGTGTTGGTCCTAGCCTCGTAACTACTTCACCGAGGTTAGGCTCGACACTTACTCAGTACATGGGGTCGGTTGTACTGATGCTCACCTGCACTTCTTTATGTTTTGCAGACTACGCAGCCAAACCCGGAGATCACTGACGATCGGAGCATCTCATTCAGTCACACAGGAGACTCGAGGTAGACCCGCAGACGTTCGTGGGCCTTGACGTCACCTTCTACTTTCCACTTTCAGTTCTGTCTTACTTTGTATTTCAAAGACAGTCTTATGTATTTATTTCAGACCTTTTGTTTGTAGTAATATCTTAGATGGTCCGTGAGTATGTGACACCAGTTCTGGGATTTGTTTATGGGTTTTATTTTCAAAAGTGCTATGTTGCATTTTGGGATATTTTGTTAAATTTCATATGGTGGGCTATCGAAGCCTTAGTTATCTTGTTCGTATTTTTTGTTAATAAGTTTTATTTAGTTCAAACGTTGGCTTGTCTAGCGGGTTCAACGTTAGACGCAGTCATGGCCCGAAGGTGGGATTTTTGGGTCGTGACAAGTTGGTATCAGAGCCCTAGGTTGCTTAGGTCTCACAGCTCACGGACAAACTTGGTAGAGTCTGAGGGATCGGTACGGAGACGTCTGCACTTATCCCCAGAGGATGCAAAGTTAGGAATAACTTCACATCTTGCATTCTCTGCCGTGCCAATGGAATTCTGAATGCTAATTGAGTCTCTATTTTACTCTCTTGCAGATGGTGAGAACGCGTGCTTCCTCATCGACCAACCAGCAGCCTGATCCTCCTATTACAGCTCCTACGAGGGGCCGAGGCAGAGGCCGTGCAATAGGCCGAGGCAGACCTAGAGCAGCAGCTCAAGTAGAGGACCCACAGGTAGACTTTGCCGGTGAGGTTCCTACTCCGACAGTCCCAGTTGGACCGACTCAGGTCCCAGAGGGGTTCATTGCCACCCCAGTACTTCAGGACGCTCTAGTCCGCTTAGTGGGGCTCATGGAGAGCATGGCTCAGGACGGTCTTCTTCCTACTGCACCATCTGGATCTCAGGCTGGGGGAGGGACCCAGACTCCTGCTATTCACACGCCAGAGCAGTTTTCCACTCAGTTCCAGACTCTGGCACCTCAGACGGCCGGAGAAGTTCAGTCAGGTATTGTGGCACCAGCAGTTGAGGGAGCAGCCATGTCCGCAGATGCTCTGTGGAGGTTGGATCGGTTCACCAAGTTATTTACTACCACATTTACTGGTGCACCATCAGAGGATCCCCAGGATTATTTAGACAGCTGTTATGAGGTTCTTCGGAACATGGGCATTGTGGAGTCCAATAGAGTTGATTTTGCTACATTTCGTCTTTCTGGCACCGCCAAGACTTGGTGAAGAGATTAGTGCTTGACCAGACTAGCTGGGTCTGCACCTTTGACTTGGGGTCAGTTCTCCGAGTTGTTCTTTGGAAAGTTCCTTCCAGTTACTCAGAGAGAGGATCTTCGGAGATAGTTTGAGCGTCTACAGCAGGGCTCCATGTTCGTCACTCAGTACGAGACTAGGTTTATTACGCTGGCCAGGCA
>ML272830.1:15499-26599 GCA_005239495.1 Nicotiana undulata | reverse complement strand
TTCATTATATGTTGAGAAGCTATGTTTCTGCCTTGTCTTTACGTTTCATTTATTACCTTGTACAGCTGTGCTAGCATACCGTTACCCTATCTCCCCAACATGTTCTCCCCGTATTTGTCTTACTTGCTTATTGTTGTTGCCATTTTTCCTGCTACTATATAAAATTGCACAGGTACATATGTTGTGTTGGTCCTAGCCTCGTCACTACTTCGCCGAGGTTAGGCTCGACACTTACTCAGTACATGGGGTCGGTTGTACTAATGCTACATCTGCACTTCTTTATTTTGTGCAGACTACGCAGCCGGACCAGGAGATCACTGATGATCGGAGCATCTCATTCAGTCATACAGGAGACTCGAGGTAGACCCGCGGACGTTTGTGGGCCTTGACGTCACCTTCTACTTTCCACTATCAGTTCTGTCTTACTTTGTATTTCAAAGACAGTCTTATGTAATTATTTCAGACCTTTTGTTTGTAGTAATCTCTTAGATAGTCCGTGAGTATGTGACACCAGTTCTGGGATTTGTTTATGGGTTTCATTTCGAAAGTGCTATGTTGTATTTTGGTTATTTTGTTAAACTTCATGTGGTGGGCCATCGAAGCCTTAGATATCTTGTTCGTATTTTTTGTTAATGATTTTTATTCAGTTCAAACGTTGGCTTGTCTAGCGGGTTCAACGTTAGACGCAGTCATGGCCCGAAGGTGGGATTTCGAGTCGTGACACTATTAAACTCCTGAAAGTTGAGTTTTATGTTTTTATCTACCAAAACAATTCTGAAAAATTTATGAACTTTCTCATGATTATATTGTTTCATCTATTTTCCACGACATAAGCAGAATTATGAACAATCTGCCATATTAGTCCTCATAGGGAAAGAATTATCCTATCAGCTGTATTTATACAACAACAATAATATATCTCGTGTATTCTTACAATGTGGGGTTTGGGGAAGGTAATGTATACGCGTGTAACGATCCGACCAGTCGTTTTTCGTTATCGGACCCCGTTTCCCTAAATGAGACTTTCCATAGAAGCTTCTTATGATTTATGACTTGCCTGAAAAATTTAGTGTCATGAAGGATAAAGGGTACACAAATTAAAGAAAACGAGTTTTGTTGAAGGTGGCCGATTTGGAATAAAATACGGGTCGAGCAATAATACCCGGTATTTATGGACTAGTGCCATACACAGTACTACATGACCATAATAGTAAGGTGTATAAGGTATTTTAAGTAATTTTAGATAATTCTTAATTATGTGAAAAATTAGTTAATTATGGATTTTAGTAAGAGATTAACTAAGTGATTAAATTATTTGGATAAGCTCCAATGTGGCAGCAAATTAAGTGTGAATTAAAGCCAAATATGGTGACCCTTACACCACGTAGAAAGGTGGCACAATTAAAGAGATTTGTGGCCAAGTAATCGTCAAAGTGGGTCCCACAACATATAATTTTAAGAGATCTCTTACCATATTCAAAGAGTGATGCTAAGATTTGTTAGAGATTTCCTTACGGATGGAGTTCAAGCCAACAGTTTTAAGAAGGTTTCTTACCTTATTAAGGTAGGATGCTAGTAACGGATGAATCATTCCATTTATTGGTTCATCTTTTTGTGAAGAATTAAGCTTCTATGTGTATAGATCTCTAAAAGTACACTATGTTGAGTGTACAAACACGGAAAGGGAAAATAAGAGTGAATATAGATTGGTTGAGATGCAATTCTAAGAGAGCATGGTACGATATTTCTCAAGAATATCATACAGATCTTTCCCTACTTCAATTTATTCGTCACGTGTTGTCGCAATTAATGTATGCTAAAGTAATTGTCAAGAGAATCGACTCAGTTTCGAGTACTCGGGTGTAGAGTTCGGAGTTGCGGGCGCATTCTTAGTCCGAGAGGTAGATTCGACACAAGGTGAGTCTCCTTTCTAACCTTGTAAGAGGGAATTGTCCCCATAGGTGTTCTATGTGCTGTGTGTAATTGTTTGTGGGGGCTACGTACATAATAAGTGACGAGAGTCTGTACGTAGAAACTATGATTGTTATGTCCGGGTAGTTAGGCCCCACATCATGCTCTGTTTTCTACTCGTAATGAATTTTATGTTATGAAACCTTGTTATATGAAATTTCATTTCTCTGAAGCTTATGGAAATTTAATATAATATGAAAGGAATTGTATTACGGAAAAAAAATAAGAAAGGAATTGTTCTCCTGAAAATAATATGCAAGGAGTGGTTTTACGGGAAGTAATAGGGAAAGAAATTGTTTCGGGAAGGTAATATGAAAAGAAATGAATATTGTGTGTGCATGTGACCGATTCGCAATTTACTTTCCGCGAGCGATGTGTGATTTCCCCCACTCTTATGGGATCGGGTCGTACGCCACGACGAATTTAAAGAAACTCTTATGGGATCGGGACGTACGCCAGGACGGATTTAAAGATACTCTTATAGGATCGGGTCGTACGCCACGGCGGATTGAAAGGTAATTGTATAGAATCTAGTCAGCACACGAGTCGCAGGTATAATTCGCGACCGTGGGGAGCTTTATAATCGAGTTAGCACACGAGTCGCAGGTATGATTCGCGATTGTGGGGAGCTTTATATTTAATCAGTATAATCGAGTCAGCACACGAGTCGCATGTATGATTCGCGATCGTGGGGAGCTTTACGACCATTCAGTGTTTATATACTACCTTACGACTCTGGCCGGTTGTCTTATCCTTGTGTGCGCATGACTATATGGTTCTATTTCATTTATATTGGCCCGACAGATACTTGGGAAAAAGGAAGGTATATGTTGTTGTTTAGATTCGGTAGTTACTCAGGTGTTCTGTACTTGACATGTATTTACTTCTTACTGCCTCCCATGTCTACTGCATTTCGTTATATCCTGTTTTATATTATTGATGTTGGACTTTAGTGAGTATTGAAGCGACCTCTCATCACTACTTCTTAGAGATTAGACGGGATACTCACTGGGTACATATTTATTTAATATGTACTCATGCTGCACTTCTGTACTTAACTGTACAGGTTCTGAGGCTGGTGCTTCTGGTTATTAGACTGGAGCTAGATATTGACTGTAGCAAACCTGACTTCATGGTGAGCTGCTTTTCCTTACGATCCTCAGCAGCACAATGGAGTTTCTTTTGCTTATGTTCCCGTCTATTTGTTTCAGACAGTGGGATTGTATATTCTACCTTTTGTCTATCTAGTTAGTATGCCCGTGACACTAGTTCCTGGCATACACATAGTAGTTATCATGGATTGTATATATTTGGGTTCAAGCCTCCTTATGGCTGCTTTTGGTTTGAAAATGATAAATTATATTTTCGATATTATGTTTCATAACTTATAACCTGGTATATGAGGAAATATGTAATTTAAGGAAGAAGAACCCTTAGTTAAATAAGTGTTGGCTTGCCTGACTCCGCTGTTGGGCGCCATCACGACTTGAGTTAGGATTTTGGGTCGTGACAAGGTGGTATCAGAGCTCTAGGTTCACGTAAGTCTCACGAGTCATGGGCAAGTCCAATAGAGTCTTGCGGATCGGTACGGAGTGCCTGTACTTATCTTCGAGAGGCTACGAGGCTGTAGAAGTACTTCCCTTATTGATTCCTCATCGTGCAATTTGATTCTATTAAGGCTTATACCTATGTTTCTTCCTACTCAATCTTACGCATCGCGAAGCGCTTGTTATGAATCGGGAATTGAGGAGTTGTAATGGTGCTACAGATATGATGCGTGATGTTTCCGTACATAGTTGATTGGGTTGTTGCTATCGCCCTGCAAAAGGATATTATGTTATTCCAGCTTAGTAGTTGTGTGTCTGGGAGCCTTGAGACTATGCTCAGGATATTAAGATGCTTACGGTTGGTTATCGCACGACGTTGTTATGATGGTAAAATTCTTGCCCATATGTCGGGGTGATGAATGGCTCGAAGAGAGGTCTTCTCAGAGTGGGTTTCGAGATTTTAGTATTTGAGTTCCGTCAGAGGAAAGACATTTGGACTATGAATGATCTGGTTCGGGTTGGTAAGGCAGTAAAACTTAGTGTTAACGAGCAAGGTGGAGTATTCACCTGTGTTGTGGTATCGTTGTTTGATCTAATAGCATGTGTTAAATTTGCCGGTGTTATAGCTCTTTGGTTGCATTGGGTTAGAGTGTTGAAGAAGCGGTTTCCAGAGATCGTGGTGTGTAGTAGTTCAAAATTGAATAGTTACTTCTAATAAAGGCAGCTCGAGAAAGACGATCTTCGGGGAGTTTGAAGTCGTGGTGATCTACTGGTTCAAGAGCCACAGAGAATGATATTGAATTGAGGCCGCAATTGAGAAGCATGCGATGAAAGGAGACAAGACATATGAGAATTGTCAGCTGGCGGCTAAATCTCTAGATGCCAGGCGGCAGAGACGGTAGTCGGGTAGTTTCTTAAAGGAATGAGTTTAACTAAGTGGGAGAGTGGCAGTGTAGCCTATGAGTTCAGTTGTAAGACGACTGCCTACCTTGAGGAGGAGTTGCAGTGGTTTGAGAATTTAAGTGGAAAGGGATTAGGTCGCCGAGATTAATCTGAACTATCAGTTATCGGCGGAAGGTTGGATGCAACAGGGAAGAGTGGTCACGGACGAGGAAGGATGCTATATGGCGGTGAATTTGAAGACGTTGTAGCGCAATTAGTAGGTGTCCATGAGAAGAGAACGGACGGGTAATGTTGGTGAATGAGAACAATCCTAGGGTGAAATATTGATGTTGCAGACGGTGTGCGCCGCAACATTGTTGGAAAGTGTCAGTTAGTGAATTCCACAGGTGGGTTATCCCCTATGAGTAGGTTACTGATTGTGTGATTGGAAAAGTTTCTCAAGGGATTCTAGTGGCTATTTGGTAGGAGGCCGTATATGTGAAGGATGCTATAGAATTTGAGTATTAAGGGGATGGTAGCAGGAGAATTTAGAAGAACTTGACAAGATTGGTTGAGCATGATTTTGTTAACAAAGGAGAAAGGATCTCAGCAGTGTCTAGAATGGTGCAAGAAGTAGCTTCGGGCCAAGTGGGGGAGTTCCACCATCTGCGGTTGGGTTGTAAGATTGTGTTCACATGGGGTTGCGGATTGTCGGCGTATTGACAAGTTAGTACAACTAAGGGGCAGGAAAACAAAATGGTGATTTTTCGTGAGATTTGATGAATGTGTGCAATGGTTGGCCCTTTTGGCCCAGGATTAGGCTCTGGAAGATTCAGAATTTATGACATAATCAAGTCGTAAGGATAGTATTGGAGGAGTGAGAGAATAAACCCTCGGTTGTAGAAAGATTTTCAAGAAAGTGTGAGACGGGTTGCAGAATATAGGCAACATGATCTCGTGAGTCAAGGTCACTCAGGATGAGTGAGAGATGAGTTTTCTACGAGTTGAAGGAAGTTACTACTATCTCCGAGGCAATTGAGATGATTAAAAGAAGATATATTGGTTAGCCATGGTTGAAATGGAACATATACGGCAGTGATCACTTCCTTCAGTGTGATTAAGTATGTGTATGGTTAGTGCTGATGTGTGTGGGGCGTGTCGGCCGTCGTAATAGATTTCATTGGAAGCATTCAGGTGCTATGGCCTGTCAGGTATAGGCGGATCACGCACTACTTAAGGATTTGCAGGTGCTGTGACGGTGAGAATTCGCTCGTATGTTGTTATGGTTCTCATGAATCGAGGTAAGTAAAAGGTTTCTCTGGGATGAAGTGTTCACCCTATTAGTGGTTCAGTAGTTATGACGGAAGTCCGATGATATTCCATATTGGCATGTTAGGTGCAGTAAGCAGTTCTTGGCGCGTTCGAGGACGAACGTCTATTTAAGTGGGGGAGAGTGTGACGACCCGACCGGTCGTTTTGCGTTATCGGACCCCGTTTCCCTAAATGAGACTTTCCATAGCAGCTTCTTATGATTTATGACTTGCCTGAAAAATTTAGTGTCATGAAGGATAAAGGGTACACAAATTAAAGAAATCGAGTTTTATTGAAGGTGGCCGATTTGGAATAAAATACGGGTCGAGCAATAATATCCGGTATTTATGGACTAGTGCCATACACGGTACTACATGACCATAATAGTAAGGTGTATAAGGTATTTTAAGTAATTTTAGATGATTCTTAATTATGTGGAAAATTAGTTAATTATGGATTTTAGTAAGAGATTAACTAAGTGATTAAAATATTTGGATAAGCTCCAATGTGGCAGCAAATTAAGTGTGAATTAAAGCCTAATATGGTGACTCTTACACCATGTAAAAAGGTGGCACAATTAAAGAGATTTGTGGCCAAGTAATCATCAAAGTGGGTCCCACAACATATAATTTTAAGAGATCTCTTACCATATTCAAAGAGTGATGCTAAGATTTGTTGGAGATTTCCTTACGAATGGGTTCAAGCCAACAATTTTAAGAAGGTTTCTTACCTTATTAAGGTAGGCTGCTAGTAACGGATGAATCACTTTGCCTAAAAGCCATTTCTTGGTTCATCTTTTTGTGAAGAATTAATCTTCTATGTGTATAGATCTCTAAAAGTACACTATGTTGAGTGTACAAACACGGAAAGGGAATTTAATAGTGAATATGGATTGGTTGAGATGCAATTCTAAGAGAGCATGGTACGTTCTTTCTCAAAAATATCATACAGATCATTTCCTACACCTATTTTGCCGTCACGTGTTATCGCAATTAACGTATGCTAAAGGAATTGTCAAGAGAATCGACTCAATTTCGAGTCCTCGGGTGTAGAGCTCGGAGTTGCGGGCGCATTCTTAGTCCGAGAGGTAGATTCGACACGAGGTGAGTCTCCTTTCTAACCTTGTAAGAGGGAATTGTCCCCATAGGTGTTCTATGTGCTGTGTGTAATTGTTTGTGGGGGGCTACGTACGTACCAAGTGACGAGAGTCCGTACGTAGAAACTATGATTGTTATGTCCGGGTAGTTTGGCCCCACATCATGCTCTGTTTTCTACTCGTAATGAATTATATATTATGAAACCTTGTTATATGAAATTTCATTTCTCTGAAGTTTATGGAAATTTAATATAATATGAAAGGAATTGTTTTACGGAAAAATAATAAGAAAGGAATTATTCTACTGAAAATAATATGAAAGGAGTGGTTTTACGGGAAGTAATAGTGAAAGAAATTGTTTCGGGAAGGTAATATGAAAAGAAATGAATATTATGTGTGCATGTGACCGCTTCGCAATTTACTTTCCGTCAGTGATGTGTGATTTCCCCCACTCTTATGGGATCGGGTCGTACGCCACGACGAATTTAAAGAAACTCTTATGGGATCGGGCCATACACCACGGCGGATTTAAATATACTCTTATGGGATCGGGTCGTACGCCACGGCAGATTGAAAGGTAATTGTATATAATCGAGTCAGCACACGAGTCGCAGGTATGATTCGCGATCGTGGGGAGCTTTATATTGAATCAGTATAATCGAGTCAGCACACGAGTCGCAGGTATGATTCGCGATCGTGGGGAGATTTACGACCATTAAGTGTTTATATACTACCTTACGACTCCGGCAGGTTGTCTTATCCTTGTGTGCGCATGACTATCTGGTTCTATTTCATTTATATTGGCCCAAAAGATACTTGGTAAAGAAGAAGGTATACATTTTTGTTTAGATTCGGTAGTTACTCGGATGTTCTGAACTTGACATGTATTTACTGCTTACTTCCTCCTATGTCTACTGCATTTCGTTATATCCCATTTTATATTATTGTTGTTGGACCTTAGTGAGTATTGAGTCGACCTCTCGTCACTATTTCTTCGAGATTAGACGGGATACTCACTGGGTACATATTTATTTAATATGTACTCATGCTGCACTTTTGTACTTAACTGTACAGGTTCTGAGGCTGGTGCTTCTGGTTATCAGACCGGAGCTAGATATTGACTGTAGCAGACCTGACTTCATGGTGAGCTGCTTTTCCTAAGGATCCTCAGCAGCACAATGGAGTTTCTTTTGCTTATGTTCCCGTCTATTTGTTTCAGACAGTGGGATTGTATATTCTACCTTTTGTCTATCTAGTTAGTATGCCCGTGACACTAGTTCCTGGCATACACATAGTAGTTATCATGGATTGTATATATTTGGGTTCAAGCCTCCTTATGGCTGCTTTTGGTTTGAAAATGATAAATTATATTTTCGATATTATGTTTCATAACTTATAACCTGGTATATGAGGAAATATGTAATTTAAGGAAGAAGAACCCTTAGTTAAATAAGTGTTGGCTTGCCTGACTCCGCTGTTGGGCGCCATCACGACTTGAGTTAGGATTTTGGGTCGTGACAATGCGGATCTTACCCCTACCTTGTGGAGGTAGAAAGACTGCTTCAATAATTTCTCGCATTGCTTGGAACATGAGGGAAAAAAATAATACACAATATATTTTATCAATAGTATTCTTAAGCTATGAGTTTTTGAGAAAATAATACTATAATTTATCATATTTGAATCCGAAAAAATCAAGAAGGAGAATATAGAAGTGTATAAATTTTATGTGAAAGATTAACACTTGCAGAGATCAAGAAAGAAAGTGAATCACAACTATTTAAGTTTTCTTGAGTTCATCATTTCAACTACTATTTTTTTGCTAATTCTACACCCTTACTTTCTGCCATTGGACTTTTCCTAAATGGTGCTTTCGGTATTAAAAAAATTAGTCAATAATTGTTTTTATATTTTAAAGCGGACATAAGAAACCTTTAGATTTTGACTTTTTTTTGACATATAGATACTCTTCCAATAAGACATGGAGCAAATATGAAAGTTAAGGACAAGAAAGAATGTGGGATGCTTGAAGAAGCTTCGAGCCCAACATTAGTTGATACTCGTAAGACATATGGGGATGTAAACAACCTGGTGCCATTAGGCAATCAATATATTCAAAACTTACTATGTAAATGATCGATGTGAGACGTGCTCAAATTTGTGAAGGTGGTTGTTCCTGATGCTTCTTTAGTTACTTGGTAATTCTTTTGTAGACTAATAGGCTGGTTGGTAGTTACTTAACTTTGAGATAGCATGTCTATTAGGTTTCCTTTATAAAGAAGGCTTAGTAGCAATTAGCTTAGAATTTTGATAGGAGAATCGGCTGAGTAATTTCATCTCCTAAACCAGCTGCTTAAAAATATTCTTTGATGGTGTATCATTATAGATGATTCTTAATTCCTTTAAATCCCGCATTCTATTACGATTACAAAATTTTAATTGTAGTAAGGCTTACTGGTCCCATCTTTATACTATCAAAACTGAAAGACACAAATAAACAATGGTGTTTCGCAAATCACAGGCACACACTATTTAGTAAATCAATAAGCGATGTTTTACATTCCTCTTCCTTGCAATTCAATGAAGTACCAACAGAAGTCTTATTTCTTCTTTCTATTTTAACAAAGAAGAATAGTATCTTAATTGGAGGTCCCTTTATCAAATTATCTCAATTGAAGTAATGTGTAGGGAAACTTTAAAGAAGCGATCTTCTGCAAGCTCGTATAAGAAATTAAGGTATGTTAAGGCTATTCCTTCTTTCTTTTGGCATGATCCAATGAACGATACGTAAACGTAAATATTTCATAAATAGTTCTATCCGTAGTAGTTAAGGAAGTATACGTTGTTAATTCATGTAAAATGATATTCAAAGCATGCCTAAGTATGTTCCTAACTCTCTATTGAGGCATTCAATAAAGACGTTAATGCTCAAAATATAGTATTATATACATCTTCATTTACCACCGAGCTATAGCAGGTCGGGGAGTCTTTTATTTACCATCGAGTTACGGCCGGTTGGGCAGTTACGTATTTAACACCGAGTTACGGCCAGTTGGGAAGTCATGCATTTACCACCAAGCTACGGCCGGTCGGGCAGGCATAACTGATCAGTTGGATAGTTAACGTCATGAGAATGATGTAATTATAAATATTATATTGCAGTTTTATTTATATATATACGATATTGGACTTATTCTATATGTTATGGCCCTTAGGGGCACGTCAGAGGTTACAGATCGACTCTTATCTCTCCCAGTGATAGTATCTTATTGTTATGTTTCATTTATGCCATACATACTTGGTACATTCTTCGTACTGACGACCCTTTGCCTGGGGTCGTTGTGCTGCATGACACGCAGGTATAAATAGACGAGGCGAGGACCCTCCACTGTAGGTTGCCTTCAAATATCCTCTTTTTGTTTTGTGAGCTCCACTTCTTTCTGGAGTATTGCCGAGTCACGTTTTGTACATGTTATTTTGTTTTATGAGGATTTCGGGAATCCTTTCCCAACTTATATATTATGGTCATGTTTTCTTATAGGTTTTGCAGATAGTCTCATGTGTATAATATTAGATATGACATGTCAACGACCTTGTTGGCCCCTATGAATCTATATAAATCTTTTAGTTATGTGAGTTAAGTTTGAATATTGTTACTTATATATAGATGTGGCCTATCTTAGCCCGTGACGAGTCTTATAGTAAAGAAGGATAAGGTATGCAGCGCTCGATTGAGTAGGCACCGGGTGCTAGTCGTGGCCCTCCGATTTGGGTCGTGAAAGCTAGCCCTCTCAGCAACTTTGAAAACCAGTGAAGTATAGTAATTTGGCGCTGGCACAGGCACGCTGCCCCCACTTGAAGCTTTCCTTTTAAGTACTCATCTTAGGGGTTCATTTTCCCCATTTCACTTGGACGGATTTTGGAGCTCTTCTCCACTCTCTCAAGAGTACCAAATCCTCTCATCTTCAAGGTAAGAAATCCCCATTATCTTGGTGTGAAATTCTATCATTTCTACGCTAGTGTTGATGAAGTCTACACATGAAATCCTTAGATTTTCAAGAAATATCTTCAAGAACTCAAAAGGAGGGTTTTGGTAGATTTTTTCCAAAAAGTAATACTACAACCTTAAACTTACAGGCATGGATTTATTATGGGAATATGAGACATTTAAATACACAACCATTATAGAGATTGAAAATTGATTATTTGATGAAATTTTGTTGGTTGGGCGTGGATGGATGGTCATGCATGTGATGTTGGAAGTTATAATATGTTTAAGAATGATGGGGGGGG
>ML272830.1:975-15358 GCA_005239495.1 Nicotiana undulata | reverse complement strand
TTATCTCTAGAATTCTGGTACACTTAGATGTTGAAAGTTGTGGGGGGGGGGGGGGGGAATAAATTATTGGTAAATGATGGTAGTTGGCTCAAGTTCCTTATTCCCATGTTCCTAGTTGTTCCCAATAAATTCGATTGTCCCGGGTAAGCAAAGTGTCGGAAGTAATGAATTCAAATTGTGTTCTGAATGCTTCTTTCACATTTTGTTATCCTTAGGAAATGTTCAAGAATGATATGTGTACCTAAAGTCTTGATTTAAAATGCTCTTATTATTGATAACCTTTTATAAGGCTTCAAAGTGTAAGAAGCGAGTATGAGATATGATAAATGTTATTAATGTCCTATGATCACCCATGGAAAGTACATGTAAATAATAGTATGAACTTGAAATGTGACCGCATTACCAAAATGAGAATTATGAGGCATTTTATGTTCCAATAGGTTACAATCATAGTATGTATGCTTCTAAAATAATAAATTTAAATGATTGTGATGCTAAGTCCCCGAGAATCATGAACTTATATAATAGCCTTAAGATGACAAGTGAGCGAATAATGAGATGGAAGTGATATGTCCTATTCTAATTTATGACGAATCTTATGGAAAACAATTTGGGCCATGTGCCATTGATATCGACTTATTGATTCACCATGCATGTGTTAATGTAATGTTTATCATGTAACTTTGAGTTTATATATGGTCTCGTGCACAATAAGGTGTTATGTGAACCATATGGACGGTCCATGAAACGCATATGTGTATTGTATATGTGATCTTATGGACAGTCTATGAAACTCATAGGTGTATTGTATATGTGATCCTATGGACGATATATTAAACGCATAGGTGTATTGTATATGTGATCCTATGAACGTTCTACGAAATGCATACGTGTATTGTGTATGTGATCCTATGGACGGTCTATCAAACACATAGGTGTATGGTATGAAGAAACACTATGGACAGTCTATGAAACGCATACGTGTATAATGTAATATATGAACCCTATAGATGGGCTATGAAACGCATAGGTGTATAATATAATATGTGTACCCCATGGATGGGCTATGAAAGAAATAGGTGTATAATATAATTTGTGAACCCTATGGATAGTTTGTGAAATGCATATCCAGTATGAAAAATAGATTCAACTTCCATTGCCCTTGTTTGTACATGTCGTTACGTTTACATTATATTTTTTATTTCACATAGTTCATATGGAACACTTGATCCCATAAGATGTTCAGAGTGAAGTAAGTATAATAAGACTTGAAATGTGATTCTATGGGATGTTTCATAGTTTCTTGATGTACTTCATTTTCCTCTTGTTTGAGTTACCGTATTTCCATATGTTATTATGTCTGCCTTACATACGAATTCTATTCCACATGTTCCCACATCCCTTTTTTGGGGGCACGACATCTTTAAATAGATGCAGGTTGTTCCATAGCACGCGACATCGATCAGTGATAGCAGTACATCCTCCTCTCAGCTGACTTAGTGAGCCCCACTTCTTATCAGGGTCTTGTGCCTTTTGGATTCAGGTATATAATGTTTTGAGGAATAGCCATAGCCTTGTTTCCGGTACTATCATGCCTTTACTATCTAGTAGAAGCTCCGTAATTTTAGTGTAAGTTGTATATGGGTGCTGGAATGTCAAACAAGTTATGTTGTGTTTTGATCACTTGTTCCACTTCAAACTATAAAAATGCGTGTACTTTGAGACTTATTAAATGATGTAACTAATGGTAACGTATTTTGCAGTGTCTACATGATTATCTTATTGCTTTATTAACTAAGCTATGTATTCTATTTAAATCATGGGTGAGTTTGGGTAGAAAGGTATTGTACAGGCTTGCTCGGTCGAGTTATCTCGGTTGAGCGCCGGTCGCGCTCCCCGATGTCGGAGCGTGACAAACTTGGTATCAGAGCCTAAGGTTTTAAAGTGTCCTAGGATGTCTCAGAGTCATTTCTTGTAGAGTCCTTACCGGTATGTTGTCGACCACATCTATAAGTTGGGGGCTACTTGGACATTTAGGAATAATACCCTTATTTGATGTTCTGGATCGTGTGATAGAGCTGATTGTGAGTTTGTTCCTCCTCTAACTCGTGCATTGCTCTAACTTTTAGTACATGGCACCTAGGAAGAAAGCAAGAACTTGCCAAGGAGAAAATGCAACCCCAAGAGTGGACGTTGATTCTTTATTTGATGACGGGGGGTGAGTACCCGAGGGGCGAGAATATTCACCCGACTACTACACTGCCTAATTCCTCTACACCTGAAAAGACTGAACCACTTCCTGCATCTATTGAGGGTGTAATGATTCCTCCCACTGATATTCCGATTCCACCCCCAGCCCAAACTTTCGGTCCTAGTGTTTTTGATTGGGATCTTAGGGGAGCCATACAGATGTTAACTCAAATAGTGGTTTCCCAAGCCTAGAGATCAAATGTTGCACCCACATCTTCTAGCTAGCAAGGGTATTCTACTGGTTCCAGGGTGAACATATTTCTTCAGTTAGATCCTCCAATGTTCACAGGCACTAATCCCGAGGAGGACCCATTGGCTTCATTGATGAGATGCACAAGACTCTCTGAGTTATGTGTGCAACTGATACAGAGGGGGTGAAGTTGGCCTCGTACCACATGAAAGGGGTGGCCTATTCTTTGTTTGAGTTGTGGGAGGACTCCGTGAGGAGAGGAGCCCTCCGACGAGGTGGAGTGAGTTTGTCGACACTTTCATGGATCATTTCTTGCCCTACGAGACAAGGTAGCAAGAGTGTGTGGGAGTACCACATGGAGTTCGCGTGCCTGTCCAAGTATGATGTTCACATGTTGCCCATATGGTGGCTAGAGCGCGCTAGTTTGTGCAGGACCTCAGCCCCTTGGTTGTTAATGAGGACACAATTGCTGCCTTGAATTCTGATATGAATTATGGAAAAATGGCGGCATTCACTCAAGCTACGGAGGATTGAAAGTTAAAAGAAATACAGAGAGAGATTAAAACAAAAAGGCCCAATCTGCGGGAAATTTCAGTGTCTCTTACAGTAGGGGTAATGGTGGAAAGGCATTACATAGAAGAGTGTCATCAGGACCCACGCAGTCAGTTGTCCTCGGTTAGCAACAGTAGGGCCATAATATGCCCAACCAAGGAAATGAGGGATCTAATCAGCAGGTCTAGCCAAGCGGGAACTATCAGCTGCAGCAAAGGCCCCCATGTCCTAAGTGTATGAGGCGTCATTTAGGGGTGTGCCGACGTGGAACTGATGAATGTTTTAGGTTCAGAGTCAAGGGACATCAGCTAAATCACTACCCCAACAACCGAGGAATAGCAAGTAAGTCCCTCAACCCCATTTCCCCTTGTTCTATAATGTGTGTGAATGAGTACAACCATAAAACTTCCTGCCATGTATGCTTGACCCAAGCTTATAATGCAATTTAAGTGATTAGGAAGGATGTTTAAAGGGTTAATACATATAAGAGAAACATGTGGGTGAAGGTGTATGCCCTTAGTCACTCTATAGGCGTTTGTACATAAGCTTTTACATATAAGGAAACTCAATTTGCTTGTCATTCTTTTTCAATATCCAAGCAGGGACAACCGTAATCAAAATGTTTCGCGAATAATGCATGAGGTTGAAGGGTGATGCTTGAAATTTGAAGATTATGTTTCATATTGTCTCTTAAAAGTAGAGATTTAGGAATATCAAGAAAAGTTGCATGGTTTTCATAATGATGTACTCTAGTATGTCAAATAATGGCTGGGTCGAGGAGTGGCTATAGGAATGTGTTTTGAGGAGTATAAGGCCAATGAAGGTTGTGGTTATTGTGTAGTGGGTTTCTATTCCATTGTGTGTTGTCTCATCTTGCAGGAGATGAAAATCTCTCATGGGATGGTCCAAAGTTTGTGTAGCAAAGTTGATATGGGCAAAAACTTGTTCACTAATCTATGGAGAAAGTCAAGATCAGCACAGAAGTGTTGTGTGTTAAAATAATGTTAGAAGTTTACCTTCTATGAGTTATGTCCAAACTTTTATAGTTTACGAAAATTCTCCATTTTGATAGTAGAATGCCTAGGATGTCAGGGTTGGTGTTGTTTTCATGTTATGTTATGTTGTCAGTTTATGTATATATTGTTAAGGGTGGTTTTTGGGGCCATCTGACAGGTGGATTGGTCCAAATATAAAGGAAACTCTATCGAAGTTTCTGGAAATTTTGGGAGTTAGAAAATTTTTGGAACGACTTGTTTGTGAAGTAACAATTGGGTCACATTGGATGCTAATGGCAGATCTTGACCCTCGTTCGAGGACGAATGATCCTAAGTGGGGCAGAATGTAAGGAGCTGTTAAAATTTCCTATTGATTTAAGATTTAAAAATGTGTCTGCGATATTTGGGAATAACATATTCGAGTATTAAAGGAGACCTATGAGATAGAACCACGTCATTTTGAAATGAAAAATATATTTAAGGTGTGGTGGATCATATTAAGGAATTTTGTGGATAGGAAGAATTTGTGTGTAACTTGTTGGATAAATTAAATGAAAATGATATTATTATGTAAACATAGTTTCATACTTATATGAAGGTTTGGAAGTCCATTCGGGTTTATATCATAACGAAGTATCGATTGAGGGTGAGTGTAGAAGCAAGAAATGGAAAAAGAAAATAATTTGGTGCATGCTAGGGACATTGCAACGCGCGAATTGTGGCACGCCTGCCCTCTCAACAACTTTGAAAACCAGTGTAGTATAGGCATTTGGTACTGGCACGCTACCCCCAACTGACGCTTTCCTTTTAAGTACTCACTTAAGGGGTTCATTTTCCCTATTTAACTTGGACAGATTTTGGAGCTCTTCTCCACTCTCTCAAGACCACCAAATCCTCTCTTCTTCATAGTTAGATATCCCCATTATCTTGGTGTCAAATTCCATCATTTCTACACTAGTGTTGATGAAGTATATACATGAAATCCTTAGATTTTCAAGAAATTTCTTCAAGAACTCAAAATGAGGGTTTTGCATTATTTCTTCCAAAAGGTAATCCTACACCCTTACACTTACATGCATTAAGTATTGGAACTCATGGGATGGTGGTTGGAAGCCAAAAATTTTCCAATTTAAATACACAACCATTGTAGAGATTGAAATATGATTATTTGATGAAATTTTGTTGGTTGGGTGTGGATGGATGGTCATGCATGTGGTGTTGGAATTTATCAAATGTTTAAGAATGAGGGGGGGGGGGGATAAATTGTTGGCAAATGATGGTAGTTGGATGAGTCAATTCTATGGCTATGAGATGTAGAGATTTATGCCTACTGTGTGTTTGATAAAGTGTCTAAATGGCCTAAACTATGGAATTTATTACTAATGATGGTTCCATTGGATGTTGATATTGTAGATTGAATTTGCTTAGTTTGGTGGATTGTTGTAGTAGCATTAGGGGACGAGTTTCAGGTATGTTGGCTAAAATACTCTCTTAGAATTGAATCCTATGATTTTTCCTGTAAGTTTCAAGTATGGTTGGCTCAAGTTCCTTATTCCCATGTTCCTAGTTTTTCCCAATAAATTCGATTGTCCCGAGTAAGCAAAGTGTCAGAAGTTATTTATTCAAAACGTGTTCTGAGTGCTACTTTCACATTTTGTTATCCTTCAGGAATGTGTTCAAGAATTATATGTGTACCTAAAGTCTTGATTTGAAATTCTCTTATTATTGATAACCTTTGATAAGGCTTGAATGTGAAAGAAACGAGTATGGGATATGATAAATGTGGTCATCATACCAGGAGTGAGAATTACAATTGTGGACAATAGTGCCAATGAAATGAAAGAATGTGTAAAAGACTATGAAATTAGTTTGCACCCCTTTATATGATAAATATTATAAATGTCCTATGATCAACCATGGAAAGTACATGTAAATAATAGTATGAACTTGAAATGTGGTCGCATTGCCAAAATGAGATTTATGAGACATTATATGTTCCAATAGGTTTCAATCAATAGATTATTCAAAAATAATAAATGTAGATGACTCTAATGTTAAGTCCCCAAGTGAGCGAATAATGAGATGGAAGTGAGATGTCCTATGCTAATTGATGGTGAATCTTATGGAAAACGAATTTGGGCCATGTTCCATTGAAATCGAGTTATTGATTCACCATGCATGTGTTAATGTAATGTTAATCATGTAACTTTGAGTTTATATACGGTCTCGTGCATAATGAGGTGTTATGTGAACCCTATAGATGGTCTATGAAATGCATAGGTGTATTGTATATGTGATCCAATGGACGGTCTATGAAACACATAGGTGTATTATATATGTGATCCTATGGACGGTCTACGAAACACATAGTTGTATTGTATATGTGACCCTATGGACTCTCTGTGAAACGCATACCAAGATCATGAATAATGAGTACCAAGAGGGTTGGAAAGCTTAGAAGCTAAACCAATTGAAGAAAATAAGTTTCGTCGAAAGTAGACGAGTTTGGAATGTTATAACATGTACTTTAGGGTGAGACTATGGTTCATTACATGATAATAAGGTTATTCTATGAGTTAATTTTTATCGTATGATAGTTGTGTTCTACGTTTTGAAGTCAAGAAAGTGGTGGAACAAAAGTTGGCAAAGGTCTTCACAAGTTACACTCATAATGTGCTTAACATTAGGTCAAATGTAACTGAGCTTTTCTCCTGATATAATTGGAATTAGGGGATGATCTACCTACCAAACTGTAGATCTATGAGTCTAGTTTCCAACGCATTAAACCGTTCATCGATACAACATAGGAATAGAGAGATATTTGCAATTTTGCGAGACAACGCAGACATCATAAGTGACAAGTAGGTGGATCACTAGAGCTTTTTGAGAAATACATTTCATGTATTATATGAGGTCTTATTAGGAAATTTTATACACCAAATTGAAGGTCTTGGAATTTAGTTTTCAATGCTCTTAACCGTTCGTTCATACGACATCAGGATAAAAAGATATAAGCGTCGGAAGATGGACCAATCATAGGGTGGCAAGCTAGCACCTCTTTGACTTTTCAAAACTTGATATATATAAACATTAGGTCGGATATTTTTCATTATTAATCATAAAACGACTAGATAACACCCATAAAATTAACCTCAAGGTATCTACTAGGGTTTCAAACAAGAATATCATCCTGAGCATGAAATCGAGAAGCAATAACATCAAAACGATCCCTACGACGTAAGTGTCATTATACCGCCTCTTCTTTTTCTTTGTAGTTAGAGTTTTGGAAGTTACTTCATAGTTAAGAAACGTCTAATATATTTTTTAACGGTTTAAATATCAAGGAAGTTTGTTGAATGTGTTTCCTAATAGTTAGAACTCACGGGACGGTGATCGGAAGCCGTGAGTTCGAGTTGTTTGACTTGTAGCCAGCTGTTTTGTGTTGCTGTTGGGCTGCGTGTTTTACTACTATTTTTTGGAGTTTTGGAGGAGGAAGGGTGTGGATAAAAACCATATATATGTAGGGTTGTGATCTGGTCATTCGTTTTAACATTTCTGGGTCATTTGACACGACTACGGTGGTCGTCTTATGTGTGAAGTGATTAGGTTGTGTGTGGACTGTTTTGGGAGGCTCAATATGATTATTATTGATGTTGTTTGGGCTGTTAGGTGATTGTTTTGACTTGTGTGAAGTCATATAAATAGGGGAGGTGCTGTCCGTTTCATCGTAAAATAGGTTGTGGTCGATACATAATAGTTATGACGCTTAAACGATAACGATAGTGTCGTTTCTCTTATTGTAGATTAAGGAGTTGTGATATTTGCGTAGCTTGAGGTTGGGACAGTATATACAAGGTATGTGAGGCTATTCCTTTCCTTATGTTTCACGACTCCGATTGTACATAATGCAATGAACGAGTTTCCAAATATACTCTACTCTTAGAAGCTAGCAGTACTTACATTGTTTCCCTTCTTATGGAACAATTGATGTTGATGTTGCTTCTCTAATTCTTATGTTATCAATGTTGTTGGTACTTCCTGATTATTATAAGATTCTTGACGAAGAGTTAATCCTAATAACATTTACGGAGAATATCGACCTTACGTCACTTCGAAAGGTTCAAAATATGATTCCAATGAGTCTTGCATGCATTATATATATATGTAGCTATTTTATTCTACCGAACCGCGCTATAGTTTGCCGGGTATGGCACCTATTGTGCAACCACTGATCAGTTGGGTTTACCAAGTCCTCTTTGAGGCCGGGTATGATATGATGATGATGATGCCCACAGAGGCGAATGTTCTATGATGATGGTGATGCTCACAGAGGCGGATGTTTTAAAAAGATTATGTGTATATATGTATCATGCATTTCATGTTATTGTCTCTTAGAAGCACTCAGATGCTACAGGTTGTATCTCCTACATCTCTCTTTACATTATTGTTCTTATTTATGTTTTCTTGCCTTACATACTAAGTACTTTATTCGTACTGACATCCTTTTATTTGTGGACGCTGCATGTCGTGGTGCAGGTCCTGATAGACAGGTAGACACAGCTCCTCGACCACAATAGGCTTTCCAGTTCAACGGTTATAGGCGAGATCCCTTCTCTGGACTTGCCGTGGTCTTGGTATGCATTTTTGTTATAGATGTTATGGGTATTTCGGGCCCCTGTTCCGGCTATGTTTCATTAATTATGCTCCTTTAGAGGCTCATAGACATGTGTCAACTCATGTATAGTTTGGTATGCCTTGTTGGATAGTTTTTGTTGTATAGTCTTTCATGGCAGCGTTGTAGGTCGTACCTTTTTATGTAGTTTTTTAGCAATCTTGTCATCCCATGTTGTGTATGTTCATGATCTATATCTACCATTTATATTGATCGTTATCCCTTAAAGATAATAAGAAGGTTAGATAAAATGTACGTTGGTGCTCGGTAAGTATGACCCGGGTGCTAGTCATGATCCTCCAGTTTGGGTCGTGACAAACTTGGTATCAAAGCAGGTTTGTCCTAGGGGTTGTCTATGAGCCGTGTCTATTAGAGTCTTATTTATGGATGTGTTGTGCACCACACTTATAAGAAAGAGGCTACAGGTCATTTAGGACTGTCACTCTTTCTTCTTACTCTAGATCGTGTGGTAGAGCTCAATCGTAAGAACTCAATTTCCTCAATTCTATCTTATTTATAATACGATGATGCATACATCTAGAAATATGGAGGGTAAGAAATTGCAATGTGGTTGTGGAAGAGTTGAGTCAGAGGAATTCAATTTAGCATCATGTTTATGATGAGTAAATGTGAGGGCTTCAGCAGATCATGTGTGTACTAAGATGTGTTAGTTTCTTAATAAGGAGCTCTAAGGAAAGAATATCTATCTACCCATATGGTAAAAATAAATAAGAGAATCAGAAGGTAGATACGAGTTTTAGCAAGTAAAAGAAGCAAGATAAAGAAGCGTACGCGGTACCTAGTTAATAAATATTATCAGTATTTATAATTCTGGCAGAGAACTATAAGCATTTTTAGTTGCTTTCAACGATAACAGAGATATCTACAATTGTCCATACCATTCTCAATTATGCCCAATGGGAGCTAACTGAAATAACTTAAGTGAAGGATAGGATATCAGGATCCAGCTGGGGTTAGAGTAACCGAAAATTATGGATAGATTGTTATCATTTTTTAACATTTTAAAAGGGTAGTGCAGAACATGGTAATAGTTCTCATTTGGAGATAGCCATATGGTAACTCTAGAATAGAACAATCAGATATGAATACTAGAATATACAGAAATTTCAGAAGATAGGCACTAGGATCCTAGAAGGGATAAATATTTGCCTTAGTATGACTCCAGCCTCTAATAAAAAAATTAAAAAAAAGAATGTTAGGCGTCCCGAAGAGCCAGTGATATGAAGCAGGGGGAGCTAAATATGAAATAACGTCATGTCAAAATCTTTATAATACGGCGATAGACAGAGATATTAGCATGAGAATAAGAAGAGAGTAAATGAATCATTATGAGTAAGAGGTGATAAATGAGTTATAGCGGTAAATCAAAATATGGTATAATGATAAAGTCTATAGTCAAGTGAAGAAAAAAAACGAGTGGAGACTGGCCTTGAGACAATACAAAAGTATAAGCCATAAAGCCATACCCTTATTTCGAGAAATGAGTTGGTGACTCACACGTGATTACCATAAGGAAAAGTTAGACCCCCAAGTAATAGAAATTAGTATGGGATAGTAAACAAGAAAAAAAAAACGAACATGAATTAGGGATCAAAGGAATTGGTAATAGTCGACATCGTTTCAAAGATAGTGTTTCGACAATAATAGAATGAACAATAGAAGAATAACCTTTAAAGGTCATTCACGAAGACGCTTCCCTAAAGCAAGCACTATGAGCAGAGTTAAGCTTAAGGGACTAAATGTGCCAGTTATACCACGTGTCACCCTTGTGTGTACAAAATTCAATTATACCTGGTGTAGAAGGGTTACCTCAAGGTGCGTAATGTCTGTGAAGATGTCGAATCAAAATGCCAAAGATGACGAGGTAAATATCAAATGGTAAAGGAAGAATGTGGTAAAAGGTGAAAGGAATAAGATTGCATTTATTCATATACTACAGATATAATATAACTCCAGAACATTATGCAAGCATGATGTTGGAGACAATCAATAAGGGTTTCGCACTCGATGATATTGATATATAAGTGGGAATGAACACTTGATACATAAGGATCCCGTACAAGAGGTAAGTTAAGACAAAGGACATAACCCAAGAGGCGTTACATAAATTAAAGATCTGAGAGTGGACCAATGGGTAGTCAATAGTTGATTCAGGAAGAGCCTAGTTATGACTAGATAGGAAGATATAGGCAAATCAATAGATCATGCAAGATAAACGTAGTGAAACCCAACATAGGAAATTCAGTCTCTTAGATACAAAATCGTAATCCTCGAGAATTATTCAGATAAGAGTTGGGGTAGTAGAAGGTACCATATAAGTGTTACGAAAATAAAAGAGAGTGCCACAGTGGAGACAACTGAAATTTCAATTTAGAAGAAACCCTAGAAGCAGAAGGGCATGGAGGTAAGTAACTAAGGATAATGAAAGGCGAGTAAGAACATCAGAAATACCGTGAGATATACAATGTAATAAGGTCTCAGCTTTATAAGAGTTAGAAGTTCTTCCCTAAGTACTACAACGAAAGACTAGCTGAGGAAATAAGGAAGCAGGCTTCAACATAAGCATAGTGACCTAAAGTAGAAATGGTCTTCTAACAACAGCCTCACTATAATGTTGTATGCACTCCCTAAGAAAGTGGAATCTATCGTAGCTAATGAACGGAAAAAAAAATCAATCAAAAGTTGATAATTGAGATCATATGAGTTATAGGGAGCCCCCGTATTCATGGGCACTAACATACGCCAAGTATCCATGCAACAAGTGGCAGAACAGCCAGGAAAAGTAATTGTTTACATTTAAAGACAATTGAGAAGGCGTGAAAGGAAATCTATGGTGCTAACATGATGAAAGGAAGGTTACGAGTAGTATAAGTAGATGTGCGTAGGTCGCAAGCTAAAGTATGGTAGAGCAACAAGGTTTTAGCTAGGCAGGAGTAAGGATAAGAAAAGGTGAGTGAGAAGGTGACGAGAATAGGTAGTTCCTCGGGATTAAACTCATCACAACAAGAGAGCTGATGGTTTCCATACAGTTATAAAAAGCTCCGTATAGCATGAGTTAAACCAAAGGAGTTTAAAACTAGGAGCATTTAGAAGAGATAGAATGCTACCATAGTAGTAAAGTAAGGGTGTAATTGTGATAAATGATAAGAGGATGACGTTTAGACCTTTGATTGAGTAATGATTTTGAGAACAAGTATTTCATGAACTGCACGGGATTAGAATACCCCCATAAGATGAATCACATTGGAATGCTATGAAATACAGTTACTGGAGTATAGTATCGTCACTATGTGGATCAGAAAAATCACTTCAGATGTTCCCCGATGAGATGTGAGCCCTAGTGATGATATATTACGTAAGAGATTTTAAATTATCAGTGGTAGATTATAGATCAATATTAAGGTGAATCAACAATGAATGGATGAAAGTTACAAAGTATGAGATGAGATTATGCTGTCATTATTAAGATGGACGGTAATAAGGAAGTATTGAATGGCTTAGATTTATACATATAGGATAAGCGGTGAGAGAGAAACCTAGAGTTGGGTGGCAAGTCTCTATAATAATCAACTGAAGTAAGAGTTATGGTATAGTATGACCTACCTAGTAGTGGTAAAGCCATAAGCATAGATAACTGAGGCTATGAAACAAGATATAGCAATAGTCGTAAGTTCAACAAAATACCAAACAAAGAACTTTAGTACACCTATAGATGCCCAGAGGGACAGCTTGTCATAGTACAATATATGTTCACCAAGTGAATCCTAAAGATAGGTTAAAAGCTAACAAGAAATAAAAAAGAAGATAAGAGCCGCATTGGCGCACATCCAAGGTTAGAATTGTCTCGGCTGCATGAAATAAGGTAGAAATAGTTACGACATTGAAAGGAGTTCGACCACAAGTCATGGTGTAAGAAAGAGGCCTAAAGGGAGGAATGTTCTAGCCTTTGGATTTATTCACTGAACCTAGATGGCAAAGACGATATTAAATTATTCGTAAAAGTTATTGCTTAAGATATGGAAAAGTGCATTAGTCAACATTCGAGGACGAATGTTCCAAAGGGGGGAATGATGTTACACCCCACGTTTTCTTACGTGAGAGTACATCGTAAGTCAATTGATGTAAGCTCAGAAATAAGATTCTATTTGATGGAATATAAAGTAAGTTAATCATGTTACGTTGGAGGTTACAAATATTTAAGATCATGAATAACGAGTACCAAGAGGGTTGGAAAGCTTAGAAGCTAAACCAATTGAAGAAAATAAGTTTCGTCGAAAGTCGACGAGTTCGGAATGTTATAACATGTACTTTAGGGTGAGACTATGGTTAATTACATGACAAGGAGGTTATTCTATGAGTTAATATTTATCGGATGATAGTTGTGTTCTACGTTTTGAAGTCAAGCAAGTGGTGGAACAAAAGTTGGCAAAGGTCTTCACAAGTTACACTCATAATGTGCTTAACATTAGGTCAAATGTAACTGATCTTTTCTCCTGATATAATTGGAATTAGGGGATGATCTACCTACCCAACTGAAGATATATGAGTCTAGTTTCCAACGCATTAGACCGTTCATCGATACAACATAGGAATAAAGAGATATTTGCAATTTTGCGAGACTGCGCAGACTTTATAAGTGACAAGTAGGTGGATCACTAGAGCTTTTTGAGAAATACATTTCATGTATTATATAACGTCTTATTGGGACATATTATATACCAAGTTGAAGGTCTTGGAATTAAGTTTCCAATGCTTTTAACCGTTCGTCGAACTTCATCCCCTTCGAGTTGGCCACGGGGTAACAGCCTCTGACGCCCCACACCATAGCGACAGGAGGGGGCTTGCCCATCAGCCTACTTTGCCAAGAGGTGGAAGGAGCGCAAAGACCTTAGCCCAAACCTACTTAAACAATACGACATCAGGATAAAAAGATATAAGCGTCGGAAGATGGACCAATCCTAGGGTGCCGAGCTAGAACCTCTTTGACTTTTCCAAACTTGATATATATGAACATTAGGTCGGATTTCTCTTCATTATTAATCATAAAACTACCAGAGAACACCTATAAACATAACCTCAAGCTATCTACTAGGGGTTCAAACAATAATATCATCCCGGGCATGAAATCAAGAAGCAATAACATCAAAACGATCCCTACGACTTATGTGTCATTATACCGCCTCTTTGTTTTCTTTGTAGTTAGAGTTTTGGAAGTTACATCATAGTTAAGAAACGTCTAATATCTTTATTTAAGGGTTTAAATTTCAAGGAATTTTGATAAATGTGTTTCCTAATAGTTAGAACTCACGGGACGGTGATCGGAAGCCGTGAGTTCGAGTTATTTGACTTGTAGTGGGTTATTTTGTGTTGCTGTTGGGATGCGTGTTTTACTACTGTTTTGTGGAGTTTTGGAGGAGTAATGGTGTGTATAAACACCATATAGATGTAGGGTTGTAAGCTAGTCATTCGTTGTAACATTTCCGGGTCGTTTGACATGACTACGGTGGTCGTCTTATGTGTGAAGTGATTAGGTTGTGTGTGGACTATTTTGGGAGGCTCAATATGATTATTATTGATGTTGTTTGGGCTGTTAGGTGAGTTTTTTGACTTGTGTGAAGTCATATAAATAGGGGAGGTGCTTCACGTTTCATCGTAAAATAGGTTGTGGTCGATACATAATAGTTATGACGCTTAAACGATAAC
>ML272829.1:12910-27199 GCA_005239495.1 Nicotiana undulata | reverse complement strand
TAGCATACTGTTACCCTATCTCCCCAGCATGTTCTCCCCGTATCTGTCTTACTTGCTTATTTCTGTTGCCATTTCCCCCCTGCTATTATATAAAATTGCACAGGTACATGTGTCGTGTTGGTCCTAGCATCGTCACTACTTCGCCTAGGTTAGGCTCGACACTTACTCAGTACATGAGTTCGGTTGTACTGATGCTACACCTGCACTTCTTTATGTTGTGCAGACTACGCAACCGGACCCGGAGATCACTGACGATCAGAGCATCTCATTCAGTCACACAGGAGACTCGAGGTAGACCTGCAGACGTTCGTGGGACTTGACGTCACCTTCTACTTTCCACTTTCAGCTCTGTCTTACCTTGTATTTCAAAGACAGTCTTATGTATTCATTTCAGACCTATTGTTTGTAGTAACCTCTTAGATAGTCCGTGAGTATGTGACACCAGTTCTGGGATTTCGTTTATGGGTTTTATTTCGAAAAGTGCTATGTTGTATTTTGGGTTATTTTGTTAAATTTTATATGGTGGGCCATCGAAGCCTTGGTTATCTTGTTCGCATTTGTTGTTAATAAGCTTTATTTAGTTCAAACATTGGCCTTTCTAGCGGTTCAACGTTAGACGCAGTCATGGCCCGAATGTGGGAATTTTGGGTCGTGACAACTTTAAATAAGAACATCACTTTGAAGTCCACCGAAATTTGTCTGAAGAGATTGCACGGAGCGTCCTGTTTGGTCGCCCCCATTTAATCTATACCCATTTTTTTTAAAACTTTTAACTTATACCCACTTTTTAAATAATTTCAGCTCAGCAGCCAAGATTCGCAGCAGCTGAAGTTTTTGTTTTTGTAACTGGCGAACTTCAGCTCTAGAGCTGAAGTTCGCCAGTTACAAAAGCAAAAATTTCAGCTCGCCAGTTACAAAACAAAAACTTCAGCTTGCCAGTTACAAAATAAAAACTTCAGCTCGCCAGTTACAAAAAAAAACTTCAGCTCGCCAGTTACAAAACAAAAACTTCAGCTCTAGAGCTGAAGTTCGCCAGTTGCAAAAACAATACTTCAGCAATTACAAACAAAAACCTCAGCAAATAGGGAACAAAACTTCAGCTACTATGCTTAAGTTCATCAACAAACAAAAACTTCATCACACTTGGTTCAGCATACTTGCTACTTCAGGCCCGTCTACTAGAATGCTGAAATTTTGCGTGATTGTCTTTGTTACTTCAGGCCCGTATACCTGAAGTTTATGTCAAAAGTGGGTACGCTTACAAATTTTTTTGCAAAGCAGGTATAAATTAAGACGTGACACTAAAAACAGGTAAGGATGCAAATCCCCCCATTTGTGTTTAGGAGAGTTTTTATTGATTTTAACCACTCAAATTGATTCCATGAGGATTCATGTCCCTCTAATTAACGTTGGGACAAACTTGGATCTAATAGGATTGGATCTCTTCCACACACAAATTTAAATCCTACTAGGGACCAACTCTATAAATAGAGTCCAGTTAGACCATTGTTGTCTAAACATCTTGATTTATGTGACAATGGTAGTAATTATTAACATGTTCTTTTTTATCATCTCATTCAATTTTGTGGTTATAAATTTCATTATGAATCAGATTAACTGAATGGATAGTCATTCTACTACTTTAGTACTTGAGAAATTATCACATCATGAGATTTCTTCATTTTGACTATTAATAGAATTTCTTTATTCGTGCTGGCATGGTCTGTTTGACCTAGGAGGGGATCGACGCCATTCGCTAATTCAATCTTATGAATTCTACGTTAGGTGGCAAAGATTATTAGCTGCAGCTTTGAAATATCAAATTAGCTCAACTGCTAAATATTCTTAAGAGTAATGTAGATACAAGTTTGTCTGGGCTTCTACAGCAAATTAATGTACAACACCATATATTATAATTATAACAAGACATTCATTCCTTCTTTTATTGTAAGGTAAATATGATTAACATTCATCATAACAACTCTTTTTTTAAAATTCAAAATTATTTGTGTTATCTTTTAACATTATGTATTCGTTATTGTGGGTAAACTAGTATACTGTATTAAAAGCACGAACCCTGTCGTTCGCCTTTTTTACCCTTTAAAAACTGATTTTACAATGGACAAAATAATTATTTTTTTAAATTTTAGGACTTTAAAGTCAGTTCAAATTTTGAGTATTAAATTCTTTCCTTATTTGAATTTTTACATAATTAGTCCTAATATTTAGGAGCTAGGACTCACGTATACTATAAGCATTAAGAATCAAAGCGAAATATTTTTTTTTTTCTGAGGAAAAGATAACCTAAGGTTTAACATAGGTTGAAACTTGTTTATTGACCAATGAACGAATTAATCATCATTTTGTCCTAATTTTAATAAGAAAACATATTCAACTTTTGACAAACTCTGTTCCAAAGGAATTGCCATTTATCTTTTTTCAGTTATTCAAACAACTGATAATTTCCTATATCATTATATATTTAATTATGATATTAATATTAGTCAGTAGTTAGATTTTTATATTATCGCTTACCGCTTTTTTTATTAGCTATATGGCAAACCATATCATTCCCGTTAGTTCAAAAGATTCAAATTTATAGTTTGTTTTGTTTGAAAAATCTTGATAGAGTACTTTTATTTAATATTTTGTATTATGTCATAAAAATAATAATAATTTTTATAAGATATTCCTAAATAAGTCACAATAAGGTTTGGGGATTTGTGTGGCTAGGATTTCTTCCAATATTGAGTCAACTAAATGGGATCAATGTCCATTATTTTTGGGGATATACTTTATTCTTTAATTTTTATTTTATAAGTCAAACACATAATCTAATATATATATATATATATATATATATATATATATATATATATATATATATATATATATATATATATATATATATATATATATATATATATTATTTTAAAAAAATGCATGCATATGGAGTACACACACAAGGCGCGTAACCTAAGGATATCATTCCTCTTTTTTACTCTTTAGAAATTAGAAACAAGGGTTCACACTGGACAAAATAATCATTTCGTTATTTTTTCTAATATATATGAAGTATCATTTAATTAATACTCTAATAATTAGAAGTTTGAAATTAAACAAATAATATTTATGAGATATTAACAAGATAATTCATGAGATATTAACAATTATATATAATGTTAACATTCACTAAATAGAAGTGATTTCTTGACTACAATTATAACTTTATGAGATATTATGAGATATTTATGAGATATTAACAAGATAATTTATGAGGTATGAAAAATTATATATAATGTTAACACTAAATAGAAGTGATTTCTTGACTACAATTATAACTTTTAAAATGCATTTCAATAGTAGATTTTATTATGGTATAAAAGGGATTATTAATTCTTTGAGATCTACAAGGAATTGTCATTTGTTTTTTTGGGAACATGTCATGTGTGGATATTTTTTACCTAATCAATTTTCACTATTTGAAAAAGGATTCTTATTGAAAATAATATAATTAGTTTTACACAATCAATATTATTCTTTAGAAATTTATATTTTAATTTTATATTTTAAATATTTTTTTAATGAGATAGGGTACACGTGCAAAGCGCATACACTAAGACTAGTATGCGAAAAAGTCCCAAGACTTTGGCTATGGCTAGTGCGCAATCTGACTTTAACGTAATCTGGATCAGAGTGCTACCTCTCTCTGGTTGGATTGTCCACTAGAGTTATGAGATCTTTACATAAATAGTGAGTCAAATTTACTGTTTACTTTTATTAATTGATATATATATATATATATATATATATATATATATATATATGTAATACATTAATTATATACATTGATTAATATTACATATGCGTTATGTGTATTTGTCGATTATTTTTAATTTAAAATATTGAGTTGACAACTATTTAGGGTTAATGCTTCAATTACTACACCCACTTACCTAGTCAGCTGACCTAAACTAATTTAAAGTTGAGATATGATTAGTGGACTGATTGATACCCAATTTCTTAAACCCAGTTTAATTAGTTCTATTAACATTTGCATATGAATGGGTTCTATTAATATTGATACTGAAAAGTATTTTTTACACAAATAACCGGTCATAAACATTGTTTATTGTATATAAAGATTATACATTCGTTATACAAGAGTATACACATATAATATATAAATTATGCATATATTAGATCTTCACCAGCTATTTTTAGTTTAAGAAGTTGGGTGGACGGATATGTGGGTTAATTCTTATACTAAATTTCACATTTTGAAATAAAGAGTAATTGTTTAATGGCGGACATTTTGGTTGGGCCTTAGACAACAAAATCCAGTATCGATAATTGTTCTTCTCGGTGGAAATAACACAAGGTAGCCACTTTTAAGGCATGATGTTTAAAATATATCCATAATTCATAATATATTTAAATATTAGCCAATTTGTTCAAACTTAAGGACACGATGTCCTGAAATGCAAAGCTCAAGGTTGAAACTTCATGTTCCGAAGTTCAAAAATTTAAAACACAAAATCCTGAAATCACTCAATCTAAAAGTATCGTCTCAATATCACTATGTTACCAAACTTGTTATGTATATATCAAACATTATATTGCACAACTTTATAGTTTAATATATACTTGAAAAAGGTTATCAGAAAGGAAATATTTTTTGATGTAAAGGGCGAATTATAAAAGGTGTAAAGTTTGTGTCGAGCATTCCTGAGACGTATGAGTACTTTTAGCCTGCATGGAGCGTCCCGCCCACCCATATCATGACATTTACCTTAATTGCTCGACGGTGAGTTTCGAACGAGTCTTCCATTTTGCGTTTTAAAACATTAAATTGCTGAGCAGTACAAACCTCCACGTAAATTTCACATTTTGAAATAAAGAGTAATTGTTTAATGGCGGACATTTTGGTTGGGCCTTAGACAACAAAGCCTAGTATCGATGATTGTTCTTCTCGGTGGAAATAACACAAGGTAGCCACTTTTAAGGCATGATGTTTAAAATATATCCATAATTTATAATATATTTAAATATTAGCCAATTTGTTTAAACTTAAAGACACAATGTCCTGAAATGCAAAGCTCAAGGTTGAAACTTCATGTCCCGAAGTTCAAAAATATAAAACACTAAATCCTGAAATCACTCAATCTAAAAGTACCGTCTCAATATCACTATGTTACCAAACTTTTTATGTATATATCAAACATCATATTGCACATCTTTATAGTTTAATATATACTTGAAAAAGGTTATCAGAAAGGAAATATTTTTTGATGTAAATGGCGAATTATAAAAGGTGTAAAGTTTGTGTCGAGCATTCCTGAGACGTATGAGTACTTTTAGCCTGCATGGAGCGTCCCGCCCACCCATATCATGACATTTACCTTAATTGCTTGACGGTGAGTTTCGAACGTGTCTACCATTTTTCGTTTTAAAATATTAAATTGCTGAGCAGCACAAACCTCCACGTAAATTTCACATTTTGAAATAAAGTGCAATTGTTTAATGGCGGACATTTTGGTTGGGCCTTAGACAACAAAGCCCAGTATCGATGATTGTTCTTTTCGGTGGAAATAACACAAGGTAGCCACTTTTAAGGCATGATGTTTAAAATATATCCATAATTCATAATATATTTAAATATTAGCCAATTTGTTCAAACTTAAGGACACGATGTCCTGAAATGCAAAGTCAAGGTTGAAATTTCATGTCCCGAAGTTCAAAAATTTAAAACACTAAATCCTGAAATCACTCAATCTAAAAGTACCGTCTCAATATCACTATGTTACCAAACTTGTTATGTATATATAAAATATCATATTGCACAACTTTATAGTTTAATATATACTTGAAAAAGGTTATCAGAAAGGAAATAGTTTTTGATGTAAAGGGCGAATTATAAAAGGTGTAAAGTTTGTGTCGAGCATTCCTTACACGTATGAGTACTTTTAGCCTGCATGGAGCATCCCGCCCACCCATATCATGACATTAACCTTAATTGCTCGACGGTGAGTTTCGAACGAGTCTTCCATTTTGCGTTTTAAAATATTAAATTGCTGAGCAGTACAAACCTCCACGTAAATTTCACATTTTGAAATAAAGAGTAATTGTTTAATGGCGGACATTTTGGTTGGGCCTTAGACAACAAAGCCCAGTATCGATAATTGTTCTTCTCGGTGGAAATAACACAAGGTAGCCACTTTTAAGGCATGATGTTTAAAATATATCCATAATTTATAATATATTTAAATATTAGCCAATTTATTTAAACTTAAAGACACGATGTTCTGAAATGCAAAGCTCAAGGTTGAAACTTCATGTCCCGAAGTTCAAAAATATAAAACACTAAATCCTGAAATCACTCAATCTAAAAGTACCGTCTCAATATCACTATGTTACCAAACTTGTTATGTATATATCAAATATCATCTTGCACAACTTTATAGTTTAATATATACTTGAAAAAGGTTATCAGAAATGAAATATTTTTTGATGTAAAGGGCGAATTATAAAAGGTGTAAAGTTTGTGTCGAGCATTCCTGAGACGTATGAGTACTTTTAGCCTGCATGGAGCGTCCCGCCCACCCATATCATGACATTTACCTTAATTGCTCGACGGTGAGTTTCGAACGAGTCTTCCATTTTGCGTTTTAAAACATTAAATTGCTGAGCAGTACAAACCTCCACGTAAATTTCACATTTTGAAATAAAGAGTAATTGTTTAATGGCGGATATTTTGGTTGGGCCTTAGACAACAAAGCCTAGTATCGATGATTGTTCTTTTCGGTGGAAATAACACAAGGTAGCCACTTTTAAGGCATGATGTTTAAAATATATCCATAATTCATAATATATTTAAATATTAGCCAATTTGTTCAAACTTAAGGGCACGATGTCCTGAAATGCAAAGCTCAAGGTTGAAATTTCTTGTCCCGAAGTTCAAAAATTTAAAACACTAAATCCTGAAATCACTCAATCTAAAAGTACCGTCTCAATATCACTATGTTAACAAACTTGTTATGTATATATCAAACATCATATTGCACAACTTTATAGTTTAATATATACTTGAAAAAGGTTATCAGAAAGGAAATAGTTTTTGATGTAAAGGGCGAATTATAAAAGATGTAAAGTTTGTGTCGAGCATTCCTGAGACGTATGAGTACTTTTAGCCTGCATGGAGCGTCCCTCCCACCCATATCATGACATTTACCTTAATTGCTCGACGGTGAGTTTCGAACGAGTCTTCCATTTTGCGTTTTAAAACATTAAATTGCTGAGCAGTACAAACCTCCACGTAAATTTCACATTTTAAAATAAAAAGTAATTGTTTAATGGCGGACATTTTGGTTGGGCCTTAGACAACAAAGCCCAGTATCGATGATTGTTCTTCTCGGTGAAAATAACACAAGGTAGCCACTTTTAAGGCATGATGTTTAAAATATATCCATAATTTATAATATATTTAAATATTAGCCAATTTGTTCAAACTTAAGGACACGATGTCCTGAAATGCAAACCTCAAGGTTGAAATATCATGTCCCGAAGTTCAAAAATATAAAACACTAAATCCTGGAATCGCTCAATCTAAAAGTACCGTCTCAATATCACTATGTTACTAAACTTGTTATGTATATATCAAACATCATATTGCACAACTTTATAGTTTAATATATACTTGAAAAAGGTTATCAGAAAGGAAATATTTTTTGATGTAAAGGGCGAATTATAAAAGGTGTAAAGTTTGTGTCGAGCATTCCTGAGACGTATGAGTACTTTTAGCCTGCATGGAGCGTCCTACCCACCCATATCATGACATTTACCTTAATTGCTCGACGGTGTGTTTCAGACGAGTCTTCCATTTTGCATTTTAAAATATTAAATTGCTGAGCAGTACAAACCTCCAGGGAGTGTTACAAGTACTAATCTAAGGCTTTATAATTTATTACATGCATATCCTCCACTCTCTATATAATGTTTTCTTGATAATTGCTAAAGGAGAAAAATTAATTTATTAATTAATATATCATAATATATATAAAAATATACAAAATATGGCAAAAAGTATTCGAAATAGGTGTCGAGGGACAATTATGTCTTTAATTAAGCTTATGCTTGTATATATAACCTTGGTATTGCTAAATATCACTAATACGCAAAGCTAATAAATACATTATTTTTTCTAATGCAGATAATTTATCACACGCATATCCTCCACTCTCTATATAGTCTTTCCCAACCCATCAGCAACAACTTCAAAAGAAATTAAAATAGCGAAACATTAAAACCTGCCCACATTAAAACTCTTCTCTCTCCTCGATACAGTACTCTAACGGCTAATTCCTAAGCTATTCTTCTATACGCGCCTCCATATGGAGCCGCCGGGGGACCCCCAGCCGGCGCGTATGGAAGAAAAACAACATGATAAAGTCATCTCTTCACATACTCAAGGAGCAATTGCAGGAAAATCTTCATATGTAGAGAAGCTCACAACCTCTTACAGTACATCAACAATGGAGCTTAAAATTGAAAAAGAAAAGGTGAAGGCTCGACACACTACTAACAACGGTATGCCTGCTTTTATCTTTAAAGCTACTGATTACTATGAAATTATGGCAAAATCGTGCAAATTTACGATTGTGGGCAAATTTCTAAAGCCTCGCCCCCAAATTGATAGAATTAGGTCAAGGTTCAAAGAAGTAGTTCCTTTAAAGGGGTCAGTGAGAATTGGGGTATTTGATAATCACAATGTCTTCATTGATTTATTTAATTAAGAAGATTGGAAATTGGTTTGGTTTAAGAGGGTGATAGACATTGACGGTATGCAAATGTGGCTTCAAAAATGGTCGCCGGACTTTAAACCGGAGGAAGATTTACCAGTGGCGCCGGCGTGGGTGTTACTGCCGGGATTTCCATTCCATATGCACGATTGGTGTTATGTCAAACAAATTCTAAATACGATTGGAACTCCTCTAGCAATGGATGTTGCCACTTTGGGTAGAACGAGACCGAGCATGGCGAAATTAATAGTTGAGGTTGATTTGCTCAAACCTCTTCCTCAGAGTGTCTTCATTGGCCAGGAGTATGAAGACCCCCCCCTCAAAGGCTATACCCAAAAATTAGAGTATGAAGGTGTCCCCAAGTATTTCAAGAATTGTCGGAAAATTGGACACTATATGGTGAACTGTAGATTACTGGAGAAGAAATAGATCGAGACAATGCAGGAGAAAGAGGAAGAAAATCAGAATTTTACAGCAGGGGATTCTAATGTCAACAAGGAGCAGGAGGGGAGTAGGGGCAGAGTCACAAAAACAGAACCTACTAAACCTGTTTCTATGGGAGTCGTTCAGCAACAACAACCCTCTCAGAATAACAAGGTGCAGGAACAATTCAGTCAAACTGATGGAATGGAAAGAAAGAAGAAGAATAAAAAGAAGAAAACAAAGAAAATGCCAAAAAACAAGAGTAAGGCAGTCTTTAAACCTACCAGTAGAAAAAACAAAGAGGAGAAAAAAATCAGTTTTTGGGCATCAAAATCTCAACAAACTATCTGATGAAGATAGTATATTGAGTCCTACATTGAATATCATCCCCAACCAAAGCCAAAAAGAGGATAGCACCAGTGAGGCTCACAAGGATCAACAGAATGAAACGGATGTGTTAAACATGGGGCAGAAGGAAGACAACACCACAGATGACATCCAAAACGACAAAATTGAAGACAAAAACAATCAGGACACAAAGGAGAATCTCAGCTCTTCTACAGTCCCTACAGAGATACGAAACTTACCTGGCCTCCAACTAGTAGTTGATCTATATGAAAATGGAGAAGACAGGAACAACCCCAGCCAAGAGGAAATAATCTCGGGTAGTAATCAAAGTCTTGTGCAAGTGGATAATGAACATGAAGAAAACAGAACTGAGCAAAATTCCATTACTTGTTCACAAAACCAACAGAAAACTTATAGAAGAGGAAGAAGTGAAACAAGGAAAAAGAGTAAGTAAGAAAGGAAGAGAACCAATATTTCAGAAAAAAGGAACCAAATAGACAACAACTCCCCTAATATTTTAGATCATTAGTGCTCTATTTTGGAATATTAGGGGAGTAAGATCAAAAACGCTATTCACAGGCTGAAGAATCTCATCAATATAAACAAATCCCATTATGTGGCAATTTTTGATCCATTTATCTCTAAAGAAAAGCTGAAAGGTTATAGAAAATTCCTGGGATTTCAAAACTGCTGTAGTAACAATGTAGGGCAAATTTGGTATTTCTGGAACTCTTACAACAACACCATCGTTACCTCTACTAGTGAGAAACATATTACTATCCATTTTCAAGATGTCTTCAATCAAAAAGGTATTTTCATTACTGCTGTCTATGCTAAGTGTAAGTCTAGAGATAGGAAGGATTTGTGGTTTGCTATAGAGATTGAAAACAATGTGATAGATGCTCCCTAGTGTGTGGGAGGGGATTTTAACGTAATCATGGATCCCTCTGAGAAACTAAGAGGTATTCCGCATAGAATGTACAGAAGTCTGGATTTTCATTCTTGTATTAATTCGTGTGGTCTCACTGATATTGGGTTTAGTGGTTCTAATTATACATGGTGTAATAACAGAAGACCTGGGAAGAGGATCTGGAAAAGACTGGACAGAATTTTTGTGAATGACCTCTGGGACCAATTGTTTCAAAGATCTTCTGTAAGACATTTGGCTAGGATTGGGTATGACCACAAACCTCTCCTTATAAAGAACCTGAGCTCAAATAATCAACATATCTCATATTTCAGATTCCTTAATTGCTGGATAGAAATTGATGGTTTTTTTTGAAGTAGTTAGGGAGGCCTGTAATATTGATATATTGGGTAATCCTATGTGGATTCTGCAGAGTAAATTTAAATTGCTAAGTAAGAGACTCTCTCAGTGGTCTGGAATGAGGTTGGAGATATAAATGAAGTTTTTTCAAAATGGGAAGAGAACATGCAGGAATTAGAGAATATTGATATAATAGACAATACTAAGAAGAGTCGAGAAGAAGTTAATAAAGCTCATGCTCAATATGTCAGATGGCTTAGTTTACAAGAGTCCATGCTCAAGCAAACATCGCAGGTTAAATGGTTTGAAGACGGTGATAAGAATACAAATTATTTTCATTCCATTCTCAGAGAAAAAAGAAGAAGACAACAGGTAAATCGCATCAAAAACAGCAGAGAAAAGTGGATTAAGGGTGATGATAGAATAACAAATAGTGCAGTGAGACATTAACAAAATTTCTTTAACCTCCCTCCCCCCACAATTAACATTTCTATTCTAGATTGTATTCCATGTTGTGTTACAGGTGAGGAAAACATCATGATTACCAAGGTTCCAGATGAAGCGGAAGTAAAGGAGGCAGTGTTCAGCTTAAGTCCTCATAGCACAGCAGGCCCAGATGGCTTCAATGGTACTTTCTTTCAAAGCTGCTGGAATATTATACATAAGGAGGTACATGATTTTGTGTCAGATGTTTTCAAAGGAAAAGGTTTGACAAAATTCTTCACTCATACTTGTTTAGCTCTAATTCCAAAAACTGATAATCCCTCTACTTTTTCAGATTTTAGACCCATTAGTTTATCTAATTTTACTAACAAGATTATATCCAAAATCTTATCTCTTAGAGTTAGTCATGTATTGAATAAAATAGTTTCCTTGAATCAAAGTGGTTTTGTAAAGGATAGACTCATCTATGAGAATGTTTTGCTAGCCCAGGAAATTATTCATAATATAACTCAAAACAATCATGGGGGTAATGTTGTGATAAAACTAGATATGGCTAAAGCTTATGATAGAATGGATTGGGATTTTTTGTATGCAGTGCTTAGAAAATTTGGTTTCTCTGATAATTTGATTGATTTGTTTCACAAACTTATCTCAAATGTGTGGTATTCTGTAATCATCAATGGAAAGAGACATGGTTTTTTCTCAGCCTCTCAAGGGGTTAAACAGGGAGACCCCCTATCCCCTACCCTTTTTATCAGTGCTGCTGAAGTTTTAACAAGATCTTTAAATTCTCTGCACAATCATCCTGATTTCACTCCCTTTTCTATGTCCCAGAATGTTCCTAAAATTAATCACCTAGAATATGCTGATGATATCATTATTTTCAGTAGTGGTAGTCTAAATCTATCATAATGGTCATGAAAATGATTGATAATTATGAGAGAAGTTCAGGTCAGCTGGTAAATAGGGATAAAAGCTATTTCTTAATTGCCCTAATACTTCTGCATCTAGAATAAACAGGATAAGAAAATGTTCAGGTTTCATGGATAAAAATTTTCCTTTTACTTATCTTGGGTGCCCTCTGTATGTGGGTAGGAAGAAAGTTTCTTTTTATGATAACATGATTAGTAAAATTGTCAAACACTTAATGGCTGGCAAGGAAATATGCTCTCTTATGGGGGTAAGGTTATTCTTATCAAGAGTGTCCTTCAATCCATTCCTGTATACACTTTATCTCCAATGTCTCCTCCTAAGGGAGTTTTTAAGCTTATTGAAAAGCATTTTGCTATTTTTTTTGGGGTTCCTCTGAGGATCGGAAAAGATATCATTGGAGCTCTTGGGATCGTCTTGCCCGTCCTTTTGAGGAAGGTGGCATTGGTATAAGAAATTGGAGGATATTAGTAATATGCTAGCTATGAAAAGATGTTGGCAGATTAGATCCACATCATATATCTGGGCTACATATATGAAGAGTAAATATAGTGTCAGATCCCATTGCGTCTTTAAAAAAGATTTGTAACGACCCGATCAGTCGTTTTGCGTATTCGGACCCCGTTTCCTTAAATAAGACTTCCCTAAGCAGCTTATCGTGATTTGTGACTTGCGAGAACGGGTGGTTCGGGATTTGGAAGTGTTTTGAATAGTATAGGAACACTTGGTTCCTTAAGGTTGGCTTTTAAAGCCAAGTTTGACTTTGGTCAACTTTTTGAGTAAACGACCTTGGAATCGAGTTTCGACGATTCCAGTAGCTTCGTATTATGATTTCGGACTTGTACGTATGTCCAGAATGGGTTTTGGATGACCCGGGAGCGTTTCGACGCCAAATAGCGAAATAGAGTTTCCTTAAGTTTGAAATTTGGTTTGGAATGTGATTTTATGTTATCGAGGTCCGATTAAAATTTTGAGACTGGGAATAGTTTCGTTATGTCATTCATGACTTGCCTGCAAAATTTGGTGTCATTCCGAGTGGTATAGGTTGGTCCGGCGCATTGAAACTGAATTCAAGAACTTAGAAATTCTTAAGTTTGATTCTAGGGGTTTTGAGGGGTGATTTTAATTTATAGCGTTGTTTTGGGTGTTCCGAAGGCTCGAGCGAGTCCGTAATATGATTTAGGACTTGTTGGTATAAGTGCACGGGGTCTCGGGTGGGCCCAGGTGCCCCCCGGACACCCCCACAGGGCTAAAAACCAGCAGCTTCAGCTGCTGGTGCACCAGATATGGTGTGACCGCAGGTGAGGTTGCCCAGATCGCAGGAGCGATACTGCCCCTGCGGTCAAGCCATCGCAGGTGCGACCCCAGGGGAGTTGGCCCAAAACCGCAGGTGCGGGCCTTCTCCCGCTGGTGCGGACCCGCCGATGCGGGATTTCTTCCGCAGGTGCGGCCACAGGCCTCCTTGGCCATCTCCGCAGGTGCGGTCCTCGAGCCGCAGGTGCGAGATCACTGGAGGCAGTGATCTCATTTAATACGGGATTTGGTCATTTTTCACCATTTCTGCTCCTCCATTGGCGATTTTGAGAGCTTTCAAGAGGGTATTTGGCCTAGCTACTAAGAGGTAAGTAATTTCCATTTAAATGTTGGTTTATTACATAAAACCTTAGGTAGATTAACATCTAATTAGTGGAAATCAAAGGGGTTAGAGTGAAGACTTAGGGTTGATGAACTTTAGGCAATTTCACCACTTTTCTACCATGAAATCATACCAAAATTATATATTATTGATCCTTAGGCCATGAGTGGGTGTTATCTTCGAAAATTTCCGGAATCCGAGCATGTGGGCCCGGGGGTGTATTTTTGGGATTTCTTCAAGAAAAGTGAATTTACTAAATAAGTAGGAGAATTTCCATACTTTGAGCATGCATTGACACATTATATACCATTTGACTAGTTTCGAGTCCCCGAGTGTAAAGTTTGAAGTTTCGGGTGCGTTCTTGATCGGGAAGTTGATTCTACACGAGGTGAGTCTCCTTTCCAACCTTGTAAGAGGGGATTGTCCCCATAGGTAAATGTAAA
>ML272829.1:0-12527 GCA_005239495.1 Nicotiana undulata | reverse complement strand
AAGTGACGAGAGTCCGTGCGTAGCTACTACTCTGTTGTGTCGGGTAGAATTTAGGATTTCACAAGCATGCCTTTATGTGCCTTACCGGTATCCTTACATGTGTTTCTGGTTGCTTATTATCCTTGAAATTGACATGAGAATTTCGGAAGCTATGTGTAAGTTTAAAGTGCTTAAATTTCTGAATTTAAGAATAATCCATGATAAATTCCTTAATTTCCTGACAAATTCTGTGTATGTCTACGAGCACCCGTGTTGTATGTATGATTCGCGAGCGGGGTAGCCTTATATTTATGTCAACTGCGTCGCATGATCGATCCGCGAGCGGGGTAATAGATGCATCTATGGTTCGTGCCGCTCGACCCTCGGCATTGCACATTTAAATTTCTGCGTCGCTTCGGCCGTACGCCTCGGCATATTATATGCTATGTTCTTGATTCAGAGTCTTATTATTATTCTTACCAAATGCAATTATTCTGTGGGGAAAGAAACTCGTGATTTTTATTAAAAATTGTTACTTGGCCTTTGCAGGTAGATCGTTATCTTTATGTACTGATGCTCCATGTCTACTTGTTTTCCATAAATGTTATTCCTGTCTAGATTCATTAAATCATATTATCGATAACGACCCTAGTGAGTAACACGTCTACCTCTCGTCACTACTTCTTCGAGTTTAGACGGGATACTCACCAGGTACATATTTGTTTATATGTACTCATGCTACGTGTCTGTACTTAATTGTACAGGTCCTGAGGCTGGTGCATCTGGTTATCATACCGGAGCGCGTTATTGAGAGTGTTACTTGGACTGGACTACACGGTGAGCTGCTCTGCCTGGCATTCCTCAGCAGCACTGTGGAGTTCCTATTACTTTTGGCATATTTCTGTTTACCCCTTTTTCAGACAGTTGTACATTTATTTTGTCTGCTTGTATATTCCACTAGTCGCCTGTGGACTTGTGACACTAGGTCTTAGCACACGTAGTCGATTCGCTAGTATTTTGCTACTTTGTTTATGCTGACAAATTATTTTCGTGTTACTTTAAATCAACTTGCTTCACTTCCTCACTTTTATTAAAGGACTTCTTAAATTAAAACTGGGTAAGTATTTGAACATCTCATTTAAATTAAGAAATTTTGTTAGTAACTAGTGTTGGCTTGCCTGACTCCGGTGTTGGGTGCCATCACGACATGAATAGGAATTTGGCTCGTGACAACATGGTATTAGAGCTCTAGGTTCACGTAGGTCTCACAAGTCACAGGCATACCTAGTAGAGCCTTGCGGATCGATACAGAGACGTCTGTATTTATCTTCGGGAGGCTACAGGGTGTTAGGAAAATCTCTCTTTATTCTTATTCTATCGTGCAGTCGATGGACTTACTAAATCTCATTCTTCTACTCTCTCAAAAATGGTGAGGACTCGTGCAACTGATATTCCAGGTCCGGGAGATGCCGCTACCCCCGTAGTCCGAGGCCGTGGCAGAGGCCGGGGGAGGGCACCGGCTCGAGGTAGGGGACGGGGGCATCCCAGAGTTACTCCATTAGCACCCCCAGAAGATCCTATCCCTGAGGAGTAGGGTGAGGTGTCCCCAGCAGATCCAGCTCCGATGGATTTCATGACTGCATCAGGCTTCCAGGAGGTCATGGGCCGTATGATGCGGTTCATGGATACTATGACCCATGCTGGTTTATTTCCAGCGGATCCTGCTACATCTCAGGCGGGAGGGGAAGTTCAGACCCCTACCACCCAGGCCGCAGGTCATGCAGCGGCAGTATATCAGACTCCGGGTTCTCTGCCGCGGGTGGAGCACAACCAACAGTAGCATCTGAGCTTAGACCAGCCGCGGACGGCGATCCGCAGAAGTTACTTGATAGATGGACTCGATTACACCCTCCTGTCTTCGGAGGTGAGAGGGGTGAGGATGCCCAGGACTTTATTGATAGGTGCAGGGACAGACTGCACAACATGAAGATTTTGGAGTCCCGCGGAGTTAATTTCACTACTTTTTAGCTAGAGGGCAGGGCCCGCAGATGGTGGCAGTCATTCATCCTGGGTAGGCCAGCAGGTTCCCTTCCTCTCTCAAAGGATCAGTTCACTCAGCTGTTCCTGGACAAGTATATTCCACCTTCCGAGAGGGAAGAGCTGTGGTATCAGTTTGAGCAGCTGGAGCAGGGGCAGATGACAGTGACGGATTACGAGGCCAGGTTTTCATAGTTGTCCCATCATGCCCTCATGATTCTTCCTACAGACGCTGAGAGAGTGCAGAGATTCGTAGCTGGGTTGCACTCAGGAATTAGGGCCAACATGGCCCGAGAGGTGGAGATGGGTACTCCGTATCAGCTTGTAGTCGAGATAGCTCACCGGATTGAGGGTTACCGATCGAGGGGAAGAGAGCAGGGTCAGCCGGACAAGAGAGTTAGATTTTCTGGAGATTTTCGAGGCGCCCAGGCAGGGGCAGGGGTCAGTTCAGCAGAGGCCAGCCTAGCAGACCTCTATATTCAGCTCCTCCACCACCTCCCGTGGTGCTCCAGTGAGGCCTTACTTCAGTGCCATGCCAGAGAGTTCTTACCGTCCACCAGCCATTCAGGGTTCTTCCGGTGGGTATTCAGGTCATCAGAGTTCTCCCAGTCCCTACTTCAGTGCTATGCCAGAGGTTTCTCACCGTCCCCCAGCTATTGAGAGTTCTTCTTCTTCAGGGCAGCATGCCATGCCTCCAGTGATATGCTATGAGTGTGGGGATTCAGTCCACATGAGGAGGACTTGTCCCAGACTTCGGGGCAAGGCTGTTCAGTAGAGTTACCAGCCCACAAACTCAGCACCGGCGCCCCGTCCACCCAGAGGTGGAGGGAAGTGTGGTAGAGGGTCGTCCTAGAGGTCATCCTAGAAGTGGAGGCCAGTCAGGGGGAGCTCAGCTAGCTCCTATTCAGTCTAGCGGAGGTCAGTCTTCAGGTACTCCAGCCAGATTCTATGCTATTCCGGCCCGAGCAGATGCAGTAGCCTCAGACGCCGTGATCACATGTACTATTTCAGTATGTGGTAGGGAGGCATCAGTGCTATTTGATCCAGGATCTACTTATTCATATGTGTCAGCCTTATTTGCTTGTATTCTGGGTGTTCCTTGTGAGTCCTTGGCTTCTCCTATGTATGTATCCACTCCCATGGGTGATTCTGTGGTGGTAGACCGGGTCTATCGGTCTTGTGTGATCACCTTTTGTGGGTTCGAGACCAGATCGAACCTTCTATTGCTTGACATGGTTGATTTTGAGATTATCCTGGGCATGGATTGGCTATCTCCTCATCATGCCATCTTGGACTTCCATGCGAAGACGGTTACTTTGGCCATGCCCGAGTTGCCTAGGCTGGAATGGAGAGGTTCCTCAGTTAGTGCAGCCAGTAGAGTTATTCCTTCCTGAAGGCTCGACATATGGTCGAGAAGGGTTGTTTGGCGTATCTTGCTTATGTGCGGGACACCACCGCCGAGTTTCCAATGATTGATTCAGTACCAGTTGTTCGAGAGTTTGCGAATGTCTTTCCTTCAGACCTTCCGGGCATGCCTCCGGATCGAGATATCAATTTTTGTGTTGATGTAGCTCTAGGCACTCAGCCTATTTCTATTCCCCCGTACCGTATGGCTCCGAAAGAGTTGAAGGAGTTGAAGGAGCAGCTTGAAGAGTTGTTGGCTAAGGGGTTTATCAGGCCGAGTGTATCGCCGTGGGGTTCTCCAGTGCTATTCGTGAATAAGAAAGATGGGTCTATGCAGATGTGTATTGATTACCGCCAGTTGAACAAGGTAACTATTAAGAACAAGTATCCATTGCCGCACATCGATGATTTGTTTGACCAGTTACAGGGTGCCAGGGTATTTTCTAAAATTGACTTGAGATCGGGGTATCATCAACTGAATATTCGGGCTTCGGATGTTCCGAAGACTGCTTTTCGTACGAGATATGGCCATTATGAGTTCTTGGTGATGTCCTTTGGCTTGACTGATGCCCCGACAACATTTATGGACTTGATGAACAGGGTGTTCAGGCAGTATATTGATTCCTTTGTCATCGTCTTCATTGATGACATTTTGATTTACTCACATAGCCTGGCAGAGCACGAGCAGCATTTGAGAGTTGTGCTCCAGACCTTGCGAGAAAAGAAGCTATATGCTAAGTTCTCCAAGTGTGAGTTTTGGTTGGATTCCGTGGCATTCTTGGGACATGTGGTGTCTGGAGAGAGTATCAAGGTCGATCCTAAGAAGATTGAGGCGGTTCAGAGTTGGCCACGTCCTACTTCAGCGACAGAGATCAGGAGTTTCTTGGGTCTAGCAGGCTACTACCGACGATTTGTGGAAGGCTTTTCATCCATTGCAGCCCCATTGACTAGATTGACTTAGAAGAATGCTCCATTTCGGTGGTCTGACGAGTGTGAGGCGAGCTTTCAGAAGCTCAAGACTGCATTGACTTCGGCACCAGTTCTAGTATTGCCTTCCGATTCGGGGATGTATATGGTGTATTGCGACGCTTCACGCATTGGCTTGGGGTGTGTGTTGATGCAGGAAGGGAGATTTATCGTTTATGCTTCACGCCAGCTGAAGGTTCATGAGAAGAATTACCCTGTGCACGATTTGGAGTTGGCGGCGATAGTTCATGCTCTTAAGATTTGGAGGCATTACTTATATGGGGTGTTTTGTGAGGTGTATACAGACCACCGCAGCTTGCAACACTTGTTCAAGAAGAGGGATCTTAATTTGAGGCAGCGTAGGTGGCTTGAGTTACTAAAGGATTATGACATCACCATTCTTTACCATCTGGGCAAGGCGAATATGGTGGCAGATGATTTGAGTAGGAAGGCGGAAAGTATGGGTAGCTTGGCTTACATTGCAGCTGAGGAGAGACCTCTAGCCTTGGACATTCAGTCCTTGGCCAATCGCTTGGTGAGATTAGACCTTTCAGAGCCTCGTCGAGTTCTAGCTCATGTGGTTGCTCAGTCTTCATTATTAGGAGAGATCAAGGCTCGACAGTATGATGATCCGTGTTTGGCAGAGCTCCGGGAGACAGTGGTTCAGGGTGGTGCCAAGGAGGTTACTATTGGCGAGGATGGTGTCCTGAGACTTCAGGGTCGTTTGTGTGTTCCTAATGTTGATGGCTTGAGGCAGAGGATTCTAGATGAGGCACACAGTTCGCGGTATTTTGTTCATCCTGGTGCTACGAAGATGTATCGTGATGTGAAGCAGCATTTCTGGTGGAGACGGATGAAAAAGGACATTGTGGAGTATGTGGCTAGGTGTCTTAATTGCCAGCGGGTTAAATATGAGCACCAGAGGCCCGGGGGCCTACTTCAGCAGATGCCCATTCCTGAGTGGAAGTGGGAGCGCATTACTATGGACTTCGTGGTTGGGTTGCCTCGGACGTTGCGGAAGGTTGACGCGGTCTGGGTTATTGTGGATAGGTTGACCGAATTGGCGCATTTCATTTTTGTGGCTGCTACTTATACTTTCGAGAGGCTAGCCCAGATCTACATTCGAGAGATAGTCCCCGGTTGCACAGTGTACCAGTGTCCATTATATCAGATCGAGGTCCTCAGTTCACCTCGCACTTCTAGAGAGCATTGCACAGAGAGATGGGTACTCAGATTGATCTCAACACATCATTTCATCCACAGACTGATGGTCAGTCGGAGCGTACAGTTAAGATATTGGCGGACATGCTCAGAGCATTTGTGCTTGACTTTGGAGGCCAGTGGGACCAGTTCTTGCCTTTGGCCGAGTTTGCTTACAATAATAGTTATCAGTCCAGCATCAAGATGGATCTATTTGAGGCCTTATATGGTCGGCGATGTCGTTCTCCTATCGGGTGGTTTGAGCCTGGTGAGGCTAAGTTATATGGTATAAACCTGGTGAGAGATGCTTTAGAGAAGGTGAAGTTAATTCAGGAAAGGCTCCGCACAGCACAGTCCAGACAGAAGAGCTACGCGGATCAAAGGGCGCGTGATGTGTCATTTATGGAGGGAGATAAGGTTCTGCTGAAGGTTTCGCCGATGAAGGGTATTATGAGATTCGGGAAGAAAGGCAAGCTGAGCCCGAGGTTCATAGGTCTTTTCGAGGTATTGAGGCGAGTTGGAGAGGTTGCTTATGAGGTTGGCTTACCTCCCAGCTTATCGGGAGTCCATCCGGTATTCCACGTATCCATGATCCGGAAATACCACACCGATTTCTCTCACGTTGTTGATTTTGGTACTATTCAGTTGGATGAGAGGTTGGGCTACGAGGAGGAGCCAGTTGCTATTATTGATAGACAGGACCGCCAGTTGAGGTCTAAGAGAATTTCTGCTGTAAAGGTCCGATGGCGGGGCCAACCAGTCGACGAGGCGACTAGGGAGTCCGAGGAGGACATGCGGAGCAGATACCCACACTTATTCAGCACTTCAGGTATGATTCTAGACCCGTTCGAGGACGAACATTTGTTTAAGAGGTGGAGAATGTAACGACCCGACCGGTTGTTTTGTGTATTCGGACCCCGTTCCCTTAAATAAGACTTCCCGTAGTGGCTTGTCGTGATTTGTGACTTGCGGGCATGGGTGGTTCGGGATTTGGAAGTGTTTAGAATAGTATAGGAACACTTGCTTCCTTAAGGTTGGCTTTTAAAGCCAAGTTTGACTTCGGTCAACATTTTGAGTAAACAACCTCGGAATCGAGTTTCGACGATTCCAGTAGCTTTGTATGATGATTTCGGACTTGAACGTATGTCCGGAATGGGTTTTGGATGACCCGGGAGCGTTTCGACGCCAAATAGCGAAATAGAGTTTCCTTAAGTTTGAAATTTGGTTTGGAACGTGATTTTATGTTATCGAGGTCCGAACGGACTTCCAAGACCGGGAATAGTTCCTTTATGTCATTCATGACTTGCCTGCAAAATTTGGTGTCATTCCGAGTGGTATAGGTCGGTTCGGCACATTGAAACCAAATTCAAGAACTTAAAAATTCTTAAGTCTGATTCTAGGGGTTTTGAGGGGTGATTTTGAGTTCTAGCGTTGTTTTGGGTGTTCTAAAGGCTCGAGCGAGTCCGTAATATGATTTAGGACTTGTTGGTATAATTGCGCGGGGACTCGGGTGGGCCCAGGTGCCTCCCGGACACCCCCACGAGGCTAAAAACCAGCAGCTTCAGCTGCTGGTGCACCAGATCTGGTGTGACCGCATGCGCGGTTGCCCAGATCGCAGGTGCGATGCCTCCCCTGCGGTCAAGCCATCGCAGGTGCGACCCCAGGGGAGTTGGCCCAAAACCGCAGGTGCGGGCCTTCTCCCGCGGGTGCGGACCCGCCGATGCGGGATTTCTTTCGCAGGTGCGACCATTTGGTCGCTGGTGCGAGACCGCATGTGCGGTCCTCGAGCCGCAGGTGCGAGATCACTGGAGGCAGTGATCTCATTTAATACGGGATTTGGCCATTTTTCACCATTTCTTCTCCTCCATTGGCGATTTTGAGAGCTTTCAAGAGGGTATTCGGCCTAGCTACTAAGAGGTAAGTAATTTCCATTTAAATGTTGGTTTATTACATCAAAACTTAGGTAGATTAATATCTAATTAGTGGAAATCAAAGGGGTTAGAGTGAAGACCTAGGGTTGAAGAACTTTAGGAAATTTCACCATTTTTCTACCATGAAATCATACCAAAATTATATGTTATTGATCCTTAGGCCATGAGTGAGTGTTATCTTCGAAAATTTCCGGAATCCGAGCATGTGGGCCCGGGGGTGTATTTTTGGGATTTCTTCAAGAAAAGTGAATTTACTAAATAAGTAGGAGAATTTTCATACTTTGAGCATGTATTGACACATTATATACCATTTGACTAGTCTCGAGTCCTCGGATGTAAAGTTTGAAGTTTCGGGCACGTTCTTGACCGGGAAGTTGATTCTACGCGAGGTGAGTCTCCTTTCCAACCTTGTAAGAGGGAATTTTCCCCATAGGTAAATGTAAACGATTGAATTGTCCTTATTTGCGGGGGCTACGTACGCGCGAAGCGACGAGAGTCGTGCGTAGCTACTACTCTGTTGTGTCGGGTAGAATTTAGGATTTCACAAGTATGCCTTTATGTGCCTTACCTGTATCCTTACATGTGTTTCTGGTTGCTTATTATCCTTGAAATTGACATGAGAATTTCGGAAGCTATGTGTAAGTTTAAAGTGCTTAAATTTCTGAATTTAAGAATAATCCATGATAAATTCCTGAATTTCCTGACAAATTCTGTGTATATCTAAGAGCACTCGTGTTGTATGTATGATTCGCGAGCGTGGTAGCCTTATATTTATGTCAACCGCGTCGCATGATCGATTCGCGATCGGGGTAATAGATATATCCATGGTTCGTGCCGCTCGACCCTCGGCAGTGCACATTTAAATTTTTGTGCCGCTTCGGCCGTACGCCTCGGAATATTATATGCTATGTGCTTGATTGAGAGTCTTATTATTATTCTTACCAAATGCAATTGTTCTGTGGGGAAAGAAACTCGTGATTTTTATTTAAAATTGTTACTTGTCCTTTGCAGGTAGATCGTTATCTTTATGTACTGATGCTCCATGTCTACTTATTTTCCATAAATGTTATTCCTGTCTAGATTCATTAAATCATATTATCGATAACGACCCAAGTGAGTAACATGTCTACCTCTCATCACTACTTCTTCGAGTTTAGACGTGATACTCACTGGGTACATATTTGTTTATATGTACTCATTATACGCTTCTGTACTTAATTGTACAGGTCCTGAGGCTGGTGCATCTGGTTATCATACCGGAGCGTGTTCCTGAGAGTGTTACTTGGACTGGACTACACGGTGAGCTGCTCTGCCTGGCGTTCCTCAGCAGCACTGTGGAGTTCCTATTACTTTTGGGATATTTCTGTCTACCCCTTTTTCAGACAGTTGTACACTTATTTTGTCTATTTGTATATTCCACTAGTCGCCTGTGGACTTGTGACACTAGGTCTTGGCACACGTAGTCGATTCGCTAGTATTTTGCTACTCTGTTTATGCCGACAAATGATTTTCGTGTTACTTTAAATCAACTTGGTTCACTTCCTCACTTTTATTAAAGGACTTCTTAAATCAAAACTGGGTAAGTATTTGAACATCTCATTTAAATTAAGAAATTTCGTTAGTAACTAGTGTTGGCTTACCTGACTCCGGTGTGGGCGCCATCAAGACCTGAATAGGAATTTGGGTCGTGACAAGATTGCTCCAGGTAATTCCCATGCCTGGAGTCATGTTCTTAAAATGAGAGATATTGCAGAAAATCACATTGTCTGGCAGGTTAACTCAGGATCTAGCAACTTCTGGTGGGATAATTGGTCCCTTCAGGGATCTCTGGCAACTCCTTGAAAATCCAAAGAACAACAAACTCTTGGTAAAAGAGTTCATTTATGAAGATAATTGGAATATAGACAAATTGAAAGAGCTCCTACCAGACCACCTGGTACATCAAATCCATAATATTCCAATTGGCTTCCAGAACAGGCAAGATAAAATCTTTTGGGCTCCTTCGGAAAATGGTAAGTTCTCTAACAAAAGCGCTTGCAATTTGGTAAGAAAATCTAATCCGAAAGATCAATTCTTAGAAAAGATTTGGAACAATACCATCCCTTTTAAAATGTCCTTTTTGGATTGGAGACTATGGCATAAAATGCTCCCCTTTGATGATGTCATTACTATTTTTGGTAGGCAAATAGTTTCTAGATGTAACTACTGCTTTAATCCAAAATCAAATAATATTTCTCATGTTTTTGTGGATAGCCAAAGTGCTAGTTACATTTGGAACCTATTTGTTAGTGCCCTTGGCATTAGCCACCATCCTTATACAATTAGATACATCATCAACCAATGGTGGACTACTAAATCTTTTAATGAAGTGAATAAAACCGTTTTGAATATAACCCCTATTATTGTCTGTTGGTTTCGTTGGAAAGAATATTGTGCTTGCAGGTTTGGAGATCAAAAAACTTTCAACAGATATAGACTTCAACAGCAAATTACATGGACAATAGAGACGGCAATCAACAAATAGTGGGCTAAGGATGCCTTGGAGCTTCTTCTGTGATACTCTTATGAGACTTCGCCCTGGGAACAAAATGTTCGTGGTTAGATGGCTCAAGCCAGAAGGGAATAGGGTGAAAATTAACACTGATGGGAGCTTCACTCAAAGGGATGGTAAGGCAGGTATAGGAGGGGCAATCCGGGATGAATAAGGAAACATGATCATGGCATTTTCAATACCTACTGCTGCCCGGAATCACAACATAGCTGAAGCGAAAGCAGCTCTTTTTGGGGTCACCTGGTGCACACAAAATGGTTACACTCAACTGATCCTAGAGTTGGATTCTTTGTACATCAAAGAGTTACTCCAAAAGGAAGGAGACACTAGTTACAATCTCAGCCATATAGTGGACAAAATCAAAGACATAAGGAGCAGGATTAATTTTCAGACCAATCATTGCTATCGAGAGGCAAATAAGTTGGCGGATTGTTTAGTAAAAGAGGCCCTGAACTCGCAAGTTTCGGCTGTATATGTCTCGGCCCAGCAGCTATCTAGAAGAGCAAAAGCCATATATATCCTTGATAAACAACAAGTCCCTAGTATAAGAAACAAGTATGAGAAGGCAAATTTTTTTGTTAGTTAGAAGCTCGGCTGTGGAGGCGATCCCTATGAATTAGCGCAGATCCCTCCAGTTTTTTGAAGGGTTACCTCTACCCTTGTGTTGTATATTCATACTCTTATTTTGTCTAATACAACACCCCAGGCCCACTGGAAAAATTTATATATATATAAATAAATAAAAACTGACTAATAAGTCATCCTATAAAAGAATTATCCAGTGCTTAATCCATAACATGTCACCATCTCATAATAACTTAAAATCTTTTGAGAAGTGTCATTGTATCACATTGTTATGCAAACACTGCACCTGACATAAAAATGAGAAGGACGTAGAGAAATTAAACTTCTCGTAGCTAGGTAAAATACAATTAATCTTGATAAGTGATGAAACTCTGATAAGTGACCCAAGACGCCAGCTTTATTAATATATCTTCTAATTGTTCAATGTATCTTCCACTTCTTTCGAAGCCACTAGTAACCGCTGCAGCTACGGCAAGCTAAACATTAAGGCCAAACTTAATTAAGATGAGGAGAGAGACCAACTAATTTTACACTTCTCCTCCATAATTCCTGGTTTCGTAGCTTTCTATTCGTACAACCATCTCCTTCATGAACTTCAATTCAAACCACTCTAAACATCTAAGCTTTACCAAATCCATTGAAAGCCTTATTATAGAATTCATTCATGCATCTGAATCTTATCGCAACGCGGCTTCCCAATGGAACGCTCAGTGGCGAGGAAATTCGATAAAGATGTTCAACTTTTGAACACCCTTTGCCAATGGGCTATGTAAGGGTGTTCAAAGTCTATTTTTAATCAATAACAAGTAATATTTTAGTATAATTTTTCGGCGAAGGGTGGTCAGTTGACCACCCTTGGGGCAACATAGCCTCACTCCAATAAGCTGTTTTACTTACGTAAGGTTTTCTTCTTCTCTGTCGCAATATAATATTAATTAGGGAAAAATTGTCATTTGTCAGATATATGAATGAAAAAATGGATGAATCTATTATCTATTCAAACATTTGTAAGCGAAACATGATTTCAATCATAAGACATGAATATTTATTACTACTCAGTTATCGGTTTTAATTTTTCTATGTTGATATTTGTTGTACTGCAAAACCTTCACTCGAGCGGAAATTTGGAATTGCTTCTGGCGTACGTCGAGACACGACATCATATGCATTTGGCGTGCATCTTTAGCTAAATTTTTACTAGTACTACTCTATATATAATGCTCGGATTCACTAAAATGCCGCCACAATATATCCTCCAAAAAAATTAATAACTTTTGGAGAATTTGGAAGATGGACGATTTCTTTTAAAAGATCGGAGTAACATAGGTACTAGCTAGTGATAGGAAATAAATTGAGAAGGACCTCAACGTATTCATGGACCACCGGTGTCTTTTAAAAGGACCAGTACTACTACTGCAACTCCTACTACTGCTGCTGGCCAAAGTTGTTTGCCATATTCCTACCAATATGTGGACGTAAAATGTCAAAAGGACAAAAGGAAAGCCAAGAAAAGATATCATATCTTTGAGACTTAGCATCTATGTCCAATAATGTGGAACAAATTGTTACGTGGCTTATCATCGATCTTAATTAGACTGACCGCCCCCCATCCCCACACACAGTATACAGATCGAGGAAATGAGAAAAAAGAAAGAAAGCCACGTTTCTTTGTACGTAGTGTGGTACATGGAATTGATTGAGAACGTAGTGGAGCACTTAGCTTGTCCTTAACTTCTAGGTTGTGCGTTTCGTTTTCTGAAATTCCGTTAGGGAATCTAGTGTTGGGAGGAAGAAAAAGATATATCACCATCTTCCTGTTATAACTCTGTATTTGTAAAACAATTCTGGAAATAATAAAATAAATAAACAGAAAT
>MDKH01168161.1:0-29910 GCA_005239495.1 Nicotiana undulata | reverse complement strand
TAGTACCCAATTTTCGAGTGCTGTCTAATAAGAAGAACCTGGTTCTTCTTTGTGTACTACTTTTTACTGTTGCGTAATAATTAAAGCAGTAAAGTAAAGACACAAATATTTTTACGTGGAAAACACCTGGCTCAAAAGGTGAAAAAATCACGACTTACTCCTCAGTAGGATTTGCTCAAACTCTTCACTAAAACTCTGAGCCAAAACGGACTTACAAAATAAACTCTTTTGTAATCCTAGGACTAACTCTAATCCTCTTTGTATCAACTAGCCTCTAGCTAATTTCTACAGATTTCAAGCTAACTCTAACTTGAACAATGTGTACCTATTACAATTGCTTCTATGAAAGACGAAAAGATACAATGTTAAAACTCCTACTACAATCAACTAGACTCAATACACAAACGATGGAACTGTTTCTTCTAGTTGAGCTGTAGCCTTTGTATCGCACAAAAATTCTGCTTGCAAAATATCTCTGGGACTTTTGCTTCAGATCTTGATTCACTTTAGTACTTGTGCGTCAAACATTTCAGCAGTAATACATTGAGTATTTATAGAGTCTGTTTGTTGAGTACATGATTCAATTCTACTCCAACTCTTCCTGGGTAAACGAGTTTGATTGTAACTCAACTTCCTACCTCTATTTCTGTCCTAGCTAAAATCAACTTCTGTCATCTTTATCAGTTTGCAACCTTTTCGTATTAGAAGACATTCTACTAGTTCTTTGATACTCATCAAACACTGACGTCTCCTATGCAAGTATGATTCTTGTGCCAACTGTTCCGTTCGGATGTGTATGCTATGATGGACCTGGTTCAACCTTGTCATCTTTTGTCAATCTTCAAAACCCATTCAGTGACATGGGCCAACAACCACATTAAGTCTCTCCCTGTTAGGGTTTTTCCAAACTACTTCAGTAGTACTAACGGTACCTGCTCCTTGAAGAGGTCGTTTCCCTTCAATGCAGTGGCGTAGTGAATGATGTGGTCTTCGGGGTCTGTTGTGCCGTCATATATTCTCAAATATGGCGGCATTTTGAAGGTTTTGGGGATGGGGTGTGGGGTCATTTCTTTGCTATATGGTTGTTCGACGAACCAGCCGACGTCCCATTCAGGTAGGAGTCTTGGGACGCCGGGTATCTTGTCGACCCTTTCCTGATGTTCTTCATCTGGTCTCGCAGTGCCCTATTTTCATTTTCTATTTATTCTATCTTCTTTAGTATGGATGCAAGTGCATCATTTCCTGCATCAACAGTGGTGTTAGCGTTACTCGTTGGACAGGGAATGGGTTGCTCGTTAACAGTTGCGGCATCTGCTTGTGCGGCGTTCTGAGCTACTCCCTGAGTTGGCTTGTCAAGGAAGTTGTTTAGTGTACTTGTCAGCCATGCTTCCAATAGTTTTTCACTGCTGGTGGTGCTTCGTCGGTTGTGGACTTGGAAGCCTCCCTTTCTCGAGCGACGATAACACATCCATGAGAGGGAGGTGAACCGCTTTGTCCTGGTGTAATGCTTGGTGTCACATTTTCTTCTCCTCCAACACCAGCCTCCTTGATGGTGCTCATGAGGTTGGCGGTGACATCTGCTATGGCTTTTAGCCTTTCTTCTTCTTTTCCTGCCATTGTTAGTTCGTGCGAACCAAAAATAATAACTGTTGTACGTGCGTTTCTTTTAGATCTAGCAGAAACTGTAGACTTTAACTAGAAAATCCCCACAAACAGCGCAAATTGTTTTACCAAAAATGTGTTAATCCTTTCTTTAAATGAGTTGATGGATGAAGTGAAGGGTTAATCCTAGTTAAGCTTAATGAATGTTAGATCTATGAGTTTGATGATGAAAGGAATAGGTTTAAGCGTTGTAGTAGTAAATGCAAGTCAAAACGTGTTCGATGATTGCTAATGAATGCTCAGATAAATCTGTAGATTTAATGCATGCAATAGCAATAAATGTAATAATGAAGGATATATCACCCAAATGTTGAATGAATAGGGCCAAGCAACCCTTTGTCAGCGATTTGGATAATAGAAAACGTGGATGAATACAATATTCTTGGATCTTATAGATGAAAAGGTAGCTTCGAACTCAAGAATCAATAGAAAAGACAAGTTTAGTATTTTCTCACTAGTGAATGTTACAAACGTGTTTTTTTCCAGAAGGTTCCAGCTCCTCTTTTTCTCTGTTGCTCTTCCTATATATAGGGAACATTCTTTCGAAACCCTAAAAAAGTACAAGCCAAAGAATATTCTAATGGAATATTCTCTCTTCCTGACCTAAGCTTATCTTACAGTTACTGTCTATTTCTCTATTCGACCAGAAGTCGGCTTCTCTTGAGAGTGGCTCTTCGTCATCAAACCTTGGCTGACCTAGACTTCAACCACGACCAACGAAGCCATTAAGTTCAATCCAAATTTCGACCAATACAGTTAGTCCCTCCGCTCATCAAGGTCGTGGTCATTACATCCTGCTCGTTGTTAGAGAAATTTGATCGTAATGGTTGGATTGATCTGAACCAGGTTATTGATCTACGACAAGGACGCAATTGGCGTAGATGACGTCAGGTGTTATCATTGTCACACGCGTCATCATTACGTGTCTTCCCAATGCAGGGCCTGCACTGTTGGTGCTTTGATTTTGGTACCATTGAAGGCTTTTTGGCCTTGATTTTGATGCCACTCAACCCTGTAAATAGGGAAGGGGTTTCTCATTTGAAATTTTTACCGTCTCTTTCTTCTTAAGCACTTTTTCTTTCTGTGAGCATCTTCTCCATTTCTTGTGATTTCTTCACCTCCAGTTTTCAATTTCTCTCCCAATCACTAACCCCATTCTCTCATCTTGTTGCGTATATATCATACTGTCGTCATATCAACTTCTCCCATAGTCATGCTGAAGTTTCCGATGCCACCCCTTTGTTAATGGCCATTCTTCCTACTGGTGATGAGACTTCGGTTGAAGGAGATGACAACTTCCCCACCGTTGGAGAGGTGGTGCCAAAAAATCCTACGGTTAGGAATGATTTCACTAAAGAACCTACTCCCTCTCCTGTACCAGAGCTTTCTAAGTCGGGGCAAGTCGAGTTGGCAGACATGCGGCTAAATACCGCATCCCTCCTCACGTCGAGATCGTCTTTGCGGAGGGAGATATCGTTCAGCTTTATAGGCCAAGGTTCTGCATTTTTTACGCATACCCTTTCGCGATCGGCTACACCCTTCCTCTTCCTCGGTTAGCCGAGGAATTTTTCCGCTTTTATGGAATTTTCCCGACACATCTTTCTCACTACTTGTATAAGATCTTCCTGATGCTGGCTAAATAAGCTGAACTGGCTGGTTGTGAGGTTGACCTCCACCATTTACTCCACCTATTCCTGCCTACCTTCTTCAGAGGTACCTTAATACATCTACGGCATCGCAGAATGAAGGGATTGGTGGCCAAGATGGATGATATGGCATGTCGGCTATTTTGGCGCAAATACTTCTTCATTAGAACTGAGCATGTGGTGAAGGACCCGACTGGGTTTCCTGAGAAGTGGAATTATAGTAGTAAGTACTTCCTCGTACCTTTCGCTACTCATTGTTTCTTTTTTCCTTTTCTCCTCGGTTTTTGACACGTTCGTTGTCTTCTTGTTTTTAGCTGTAAGGCGTTCTCCTTCTCTCGTCTTGGACATAGAGGATTGGGTGACTTGCGTGTTTCCCCATGCCGTGGGAACTCGTGATTGGGCGTCTTTTCATAAGCGATACGGGCCTAGGACCGCGTCTCGTAAGTACTCTTGTTCTCTAGTTTGGCTTCGTCCTTTATCGTTTTCTGACTTAAATCCTCGTTGGTGCTAGGTCGGCGAGTTTCTAAGAAGGCGAAGGCACCCGCTCTTGCCTTTCATCAGAGGGTGTCCTCGATCGCGATGGAGTTCACATTAGTCGAGTCTGCGCAAGATTAGACTCGGACTCCGGGGGTACGGGAGCCCGCCTCTTTGGACGTTGTTGTTTGTGAAGAGGCCCCATATCAACAGGTTCTTCTTCTTGCCGATGATCCATCTCACGACGAAGAACCGTCGCCGAGGAAGAGGCGGAGGGTGGAAACGGGGAAGGCCGTGATTGAAGAAACAGAAAGAGTCATGGCTTTTGAGGCAGGGCCAGAGTCATTTCCAGCCGTAGAGGCGGCTGTTGCGTCTGATGCTGTTATGAATGAGAGGCCTTCTAGCTTCGAACTCAAGAATCAATAGAAAAGACAAGTTTAGTATATTCTCAGTAGTCAATGTTACAAACGTGTTTTCTTTCAGAAGGTTCCAACTCCCCTTTTTCTCTTTTGCTCTTCCTATATATAGGGAATATTCTTTCGAAACCCTCAAAAAATACAAGCCAAACAATATTCTAATGGAATATTCTCTCTTACTGACCTAAACTTATCTTACCGTTACTGTCTATTTCTCTATTCGACCAAAAGTCGGCTTCTCTTGAGAGGGGCTTTTTGTCATCAAACATTGGCTGACCTAGACTTCGATCACGGCCAACGAAGTCATTAAGTTCAGTCCAAATTTCGACCAATACATATAATATAATGGAGTTCCAATACACTTATGCTGGAACTCCAGTATATTATGTTGGAGTATTTTTCGAATTTTGAACAGTGTTTTCGTTCAAATTTATCTTTATATGAAAAGTTGCTAAATTTCGATTATTTTTAAAACTGTGACTATTTTTGAATGACCACTTATAAATCTGACTATTTTTGCATTTCTTCCATTTTATTTGATTACCAGACCAAACCATTTGGTGTTCTATAAATGTGTCTTTGTTTTGCTCTTCAGTTTTCCATATGGGGAAATTATTTTGAAGTGTAAAAGTATAAAATGATTATAGGTATATCATTGGATTTGGTGGAGATTCTCAGGTGGATACTCTTGTTTCTTTGTCTCGTAAATCTCTAATGAGTTCAACAGAATGGACTGGTCAAATAGAAACAAAAGTGGGAATTCGTATGGATCAAACGGCCCCTATTCTTAGATATACATGTACGTTTTAGGTTTTTCGGTAGTTCTATTTTGTTTATCAAGAATTCATTTATTACTAATTTTTTTGAAGTTTTATTGGACACAGATTTAATCATCTTTTGAAAATGAAGTTAGTACAATGCATTTTCTTATAAGAAAGCTAAACATTTGGAGAATGTATGCATAATTTTTTCTCATTTGAAGAAAGATGAGAAACATCTTTAAAATTTCAATTATAGATGAATTAGTTGGCAAGTGAAACAGATAGAGACAAATTGAGTGGATTCTTATAGCTGATATTTCGTGGTTAACGGACTGTTTTAGTTGTATTCACATTACTGTATTCACAAATACAGTCTCGAAATTCGCGTAATAAGTAGGGAGCTATTTAATAACAAAAGAAGATCACTTAACGTGTATCACTCCTAATTTATAACAATAATAACATATTCAGTATTATCCCACATCGTGGGATATGATGAGGATAGTGTGTACGCAAACCTTACCCCTACCTTATGAAGATATAAAGACTGTTTCCAATAAATTAGACTATATCACTTCTAATTTAACTCAACAAATTTAATTCTACAAAATTTCGTTGCTATCAGACTGTATTCGCTGTATTCACTCTACTGTATTTATAAATACAATTGCGGAATTCGCCTAATAATTAAGGAGTCCAACTTTTTAATTACAGAAAGAGGATCAATACGTGTATCACTCCTAATTTAATTCAACAAATAAATTTTTGCTGCTACTGTGTTGTATTTCATGTATTTGCGTGATTGTATTTATAATTACAATGAGGTAATATGCCTAAAAATAATGATCACAAGTGTTTAATAACCGTAAGCGCAATATTGAATTGTATTCAATTTTACTATATTGAATTCAATTGTATTCAAACAACAAAAAATTAAAAAATAGGGTGTATACCATTCTATTCAATTCGACTGTGTACGTTCTAAATTCACCGATATTCATTATTTCACTATTATACATTGTAGTCAATTTACAGTATTCAAACAATAAAAAAATCACAAAAACAGTATTCAATTGTATTAAAAAAATACAGACCTTCAAAATACTTAAAATACTGGCAAAAATAATATATTTATGCAAAATACAACGTATTTGAATGTATTTGTACATAATAAAATGTATTTGTATCATTGTATGCGACTCAATAGCAAAAAAGAGAAGAAAGTTAACAGTGATATTCAATTAAAAAACACAAACCTTCGGAATACATCAAAAGCATGCAAATAATAATGTATTTATACAAAAATACAATGTATTTGTGTGTATTCGTGCATGATATATTTGTATTATTGTATATGACTCAATAGCAAACCTTCATTGTTGGAGCTCAAGATTGTAAGATCTAAAACTTGATTAGTTAAAACAGAAAATTTCGAGTGAAGAGCTGAAACTTTATGTCTGAACCATATATGAGATTTTGAGAAACTTGGCTCTGAGATTCGAAGTTAATTTCGAAATGGGTGTTATTGGTATGTTTGAAAATATTATTGCATACTGTACTAATCGATTGGAAACAACATGAGGAGCTCAAAATCTAAATCTGAAATAATGTGGAGTATATTGAAGCTAAATTTGAGTTAAATTTTGAAGAGGTGTAGGGATAGTTGGTATAACAACAATTATGTTGATACTTCAACGATCTTTACAGATCTGATAACCAATTGAAAAAATAATAATGTTGGTGACATCTTTAACAAAAAAAGAAAATGCTTGCTAGATTTAATGGCATTCAACAATCTAAATCCTATGGTATTAGTACGTTCCTGAAACAACTTGAATCCTCCCTCAAAAGAGCCTATAATAATTGCCTTAAAGTGGAAGAGGATTATTGAAAACATAGATCTAGAGTGCATTGGCTTAATGAAAGTGACTATAACACTGAAATATTTTTCACGTAACTGCTACTAACAAAAGAAGGAGGAATAAAATTGCCTATTTAAAGACTCGGATAGAAATTGGATAGATGATCCTCAAAAAATAATGGACCATACTTACAATTACTTTCAAAATGCTTTTACTGCTACTCATGATAATTTAAACTGGAAATCCATTAAATCTGACCCCCTTAGCTACAATAAAAAAGATCTATCAGCTCTTGACTGAAAGTACAAGAGAGGGGGTGAATTGTTGTGGATTAAAAATTAGTTGACTAGATATAGCTTTAGTCGACTAGAAGATGCACAGTTAATAGTATGAAGGGAAATAAACCAAGCAAACTGAAATATAGCAAGACACAACAATTTTTATACTGGTTCAGTACTTACGTCCCGTTTCCTTGTGTCACAAGAGTTCTCTTAGATCTTCAATAAAAGGATTACAATGGTGATGGTTTTGGTTCATTTACCATCAAACGATGTTCAACGACAATATCTTTTGACACAGCTCTCTTTGTGTTCTATCTCTTTCTATCTTTTATGACACTCGTAGACTCAGGAATACAATGTTTGTACTATGAACTAGAATGATTTAGAAGACAAGTTGTGTAGTTGCGTGCGTTCCAATGACCTTCTGCTTCTTCCTTTATAACTTTGTGATTCTTCTACTTCCATGATTTCTGGGATTGAGCAAGCGATTTCAAGAATTCTTTCCTTTTGCGAGGCTTGTACTTCTAAGAGAAAGACCCAAGGATTGCCTCATGAATCTAGCTTAAGATGGTGATTAGATTCATTTCTCGTTCCTTATGGATTGATTTCTTGATTGGAGATACTTCTGGCTGATCTTGGTTGATTGCTTTAATCATGGAAGATTGATGTTGTCTTTCTTAGTTTGAGCTTCTACTGAATTTTGACAGTTGTTTGTTGTCTGAGATTTCCTCCAATTTGCACACTTGAAATCCTTGATCAGTGTTGATTGATTTTCATCTTTTTATTCCGACTGATTTATTTACCATGTAAGGCAATGGTTCAAGATACATAGTCGTTGAGTGGATCTTCATTCCTTTTAGCAATGTTGTTGCTCACCAGAATCTGCATATACCAATATAACACTAGTCAATATTTTTTTAGGATTATGAATCATTATTAAAACTCTAAACCTAAAAATCTCCCCCCTTTTTGATGATGACAATAATCTAAAAAGAGTTTGACTAATTTATGAAAACTACCCTTTTCTTTTAAAGTGTTGCTTGGCCTGACTGGTGCTGCTCCCCCTGTCTTTAAGCAGGTTGTTGTTGATTTAAAAAAGTACAACTACAATATTTATCCTGCACACCTGCAACCTGTACTCTATTTCTTTCTTCTCCCCCTTTGACATCAATCAAAAAGAGCAAAAGAAACTATTTGCAGAAATAGTACCAACTAAGCATGCATATAATCCCAGAAACAACCAAAAGAGATAGTTTTAAACTACCACACAAAACAGCAAAAATAATTCTCTTAAGAATCTCCAAACATTCAGTTCCTTCCAAGGAAATATTTCAGGGTGTCGATCACTTGGTGCAGAAGCTTTCATAAGAGGCATCGATGTCCTTGGTGACTTTGGCCACCTTCTAAGTGACATATTGCATGGCCCTAATTCCTTGCCTCCTTGTGTCTTGAAGATTGATCCTAAGCCTGGCCACGTCTGCCCCGGTTTCCTTGGTTACTTCTCTGATCTTGTCCACCTGCTCCTGTATAGAGGTTAGTAATTTCTTAATCCATGCAATGTTGTGCTGCATCAGCATCAGCTGGTCTGGAGAAGAGGATTTGTTGGCTTCAGATTTGAGTCCCACATTACTTTGAGAATGGATGACCTCTAGTGCTTTGTCATTCTTAAGCCAAGTCCCCTCAATCAAGGTATACCCCATCATGACAAAGATAATTTTGTCATAAGTGCTGGAGATAGTCTTTGGAGCATAGAGAGATATATCTACTTTTATGACTTTCAGAATATAAGAGACTAGTAAACCATATGGAAGGCTGCTTGCAGAGGAGGAAACATCCCTGATGCTTTCAATCATGTATTGACGCACCCAGGAAAACCGGTTTATATATTTACCATTTACTAAACAATACAAAACAAAAACATCTTTGAGAGACAAAGTACTCAGAGAACCAGTACGGAGTAGCAGAGTGGTTGCAATTATATGGGCTAGAACACGATGCTCAAACTTCAAGTTCTTTGGGCACATATCAGTGGGTTTTCCAGATAAAACACTTTTGGCCTCATCAAAAGATACTTCAAAATTATCTGGCCAGGAATGTTGCAAAAAAACATTGTAACCAACAAACTTTGTAGCAAAGATTTTTTTCAAACTGATAAGAGAAAAGGATAATACGAGTTCCTAAGACCATGATTTCCGGATCGTCTTTGTCATTCACAAAAAGGTTTGCATAAAACATGCGCACAAGTTCTTTATAGACAGTATCACCAATAGTTTCAAACAGAGAGACAAGTTTCCGAGTTTCAAAAATAGACAAAACATCACAATAAGAGTTTTGCATAAACTTTAAACTTACAGTGAGACCAAAAGCAATTGATTTTCCTTTAAAGACCACAAACTTAACCTTCTCCTCTGGACCGTAGAAAATCATCTTGTCTTCAAGGCCAAACTCCGCATTTTCAGTTTTTCTCTTTTTCTGAGAGGATTGTTTGGGGATAGACCCCATTGGTTGTTTTCCTGCCCTCTTTTGAGATATGAGGATGTATTCTTGAGATCCACTTGAATCTTCTTCAGTGAGTAAGTGATCTGTGCTTTCAGAGGATTCGATATCAATAGGATCATCTTTGGGTTTCTTGAATGGGTGGTTTCTTCTGGGAATAGAGGAGGAGGGAGAGGGTTTTGCTTTAGCCATGAGTGGAGGAAAACAGAGAGAAGGGAGATATAACCGAGGGAGAAGGGTTAAAAAGACTTTAGAAAGGACACCTCGATTTTTGGAGAGACGTATGAAAGGCAACTGAAAAGTTACCTTATGCAAAACCAAGCCATCAGTTCACAATTAAGGAGTGAAGAGATTAATCAAGTCCTAAGAGATTTTTTGGCAAAAGGATCAACATATATGGAAATAAATAAAAGTAATTACAAAAAGCAACAAACACGGGTATAAGGGAGTTGTACAAATACCAATTTTGTTTCGAAGGAAACAAAATCTTTCCTCAAGCAAAGGTTTTGTAAAAATATTCGCTAATTGATTTTCAATATTAACAAATTCTAACACAATATCTCCTTTAGCAACATGATCACATATTAAATGATGCTTGATTGCAATATGCTTAGCCCTAGAATGATGCATATAGCTTTTTGATAAATAAATTGCACTAGTATTGTCACACATAATAGGAACATAGTTAAGACATAAATCATAGTCTAACAATTGATGCATGATCCACAAAACGTATGTGCAGTAGTTTCCTACTTCCAAATACTCCGCCTCTGTGGTGGATAGGGCCAATGTGATGACCCAAAAGATCATCCCGTGTATATTAGCTAATTTCATATTCCAAGGTCATGAAAATCTCCTTATATCTCACCTCGATTTGCGTGCACAACCCGGACGTGTAGCCGGGAAGCCGTTATGTGAAAAACTGATAAAAATAATATTTGTGTGTTGGAATTTGAATAAAGTTGACTTTGGTCAACATTTTTGGTAAACGGACCCAGATCCGTTATTTGACAGTTCCGGAAGGTCCGTAGAAAAATCTGGGACTTGGGCGTATGCCTGAAATCGAATTCCGAGAAATGAATTTTTAAAGAATATTATTTTCTGAAAAATATAAAGGTTTTTGAAAATGAAATTCTATGTTAACCCTGTGATTTCAGGCCTGTATTATGGTTCTAGAGCCCGATACATGTTCGATATGATTTATACGTGAAGTTTGGTAAGAAACGGACTCCGTTAGACGTATTCGGACCTTATATGCAAAATTTGAAAGTTTAAGAAGTTTTGAAGTATTTCATTGATTTTGAGATTTAATTTGTTGTTTTTGATGTTATTTTGGTGGTTTAATTACTCGAATAAGTCCGTAAGATATTTTTGAGAATGTGTGTATATTTGGTTTTGAGCCCCGAGGGCTCGGGTGAGTTTCGGGTAGGTGTCGGGGTGCAAAACTTGGTAAACATTCTGGTGTTTAAAGCTGTCATCTGGTGTCTGCTATTTCATGCTATGCGAACACATAGGATAGGCTGTGAACGCATAGCACAAGGTTGGGGCTGGGCAGAATTAGGCTTGTGCGAACGCACCCATGAGGATGCAATCGCGGAGGGAAACCAGTTACAACTATGCGAACGCACCATATAGGGCGCGAACGCACAACCTATGACTTTACCCTGTGTGAACACGGCCCCACAACCGCGAACGCATAGGTCTGAGTAGCTAACCCTTCGCGAACGCGGCCTGGGGCTCGCGAACACGGAGAGTAAAATGCCCAGTCATTTTTAAAGACAAAAACAGAATGTATTACGGGAATTTCCACCATTTTCATAAACCCCTTCTTCTCCACACCTCTTAGGCGATTTTTGAAGAGCTTCATCACCATAACCTCTTAGGTAAGTAATTCTAACCTTGTTTTCTCCCATTTTTATTAACACCCATTAGATTCTAGGCCTAAAAACATGGGATTTAAGGTAAACAATTAGGGATTTGGGTAGAGTTAGGGCTTTTTGATTATTTGGAAATTTGACCTCGTTTTGGAGTTGGATTTCAAAACAAATTATATATTCGGGCTCATGGGTGAATGGTTGATTGGATTTTGGTCCGAACCTCGTGTTTTGACCAAGCGGGTCCGGGGTCTATTTTTGGATTTTTAGGAACAATGTTGGGGATTAAGCATTGGAATTGAATTGTTTAACATTTATTGATGTTATTGGGTCAATAATGTCTAGATACGATTGATTTGGAGTCGGGTTCGAAGGGAAAAGCGGTGCTAGAGGCTTGATTTGGATTCTTGGAGTCGAGATAAGTGTTTGGCCTAACCTTAGCTTGATGGAATAGGTGTTGAGTCTTATGCGCTACGTGTTTATTCCATGTTCAATGTATAGGTGAGGTGACGAGTATCTATACATTGTTGTCAAGCATGCCCGTGAGTCGGTTCTTATGGTATATGTGTTTTTCCTTGATATTCACTATGTTATGAAGTAGATTTCATTTTGGAGATTATTTAATTGTCGGAAATACTTGGTTGTGAACACTGTTGATTAGTTGTTCGGTTGAGGATTATTTTGTTAAGTTATACATTTGAGCGAGATTGGTGATAGCTGTGCCCCTTGTCAGGACGGTGATATTCTTGTTATTGTTCCCTTGCTGGGATGTTGTGACTTATAATTTATGTTGTGGATTTTCCTTGCCAAATTTTTGTTCTTGATATTGTTTGGGTGAGGAAGAGAGTAAAGCACGAAGGGTGATGCCGTGTATTTATTTATTGCATTGTGAGGATGAGAGTGTAAATCACAAAGGGTGATGCCGTGCCATGATTTTATATTTAAAAGCACGAAGGAAAATGCTGTGCCGTTTCATTTATTCATTGCATTGTGAGGATGAGAGTAAAAGCACGAAGGGTGATGTCGTGTATTTATTTACTTGTTTTGGCGAGGATGATAGTAAAAGCACGAAGGGTGATGCCGTGCACTTGTTTTGGTGAGGATGAGAGTAAAGTACGAAGGGTGATGCCGTGCACTTGTTTGTTCTATGTGTTTACTTCATGTTGCTATGTTTAATACATAGACTGTTGCTTTGTTCTGTGATTCAGAAATTGTTTTCCCCTTGTCCCAACATGTTTCACCCCCATTTTACACTTAACTGTTTATTTCCTGTTGTTATTCCTGATATATATCACTGAGTTGCACATGGGTTTTTTATTTGTCGTGTCCTAGCATCATCACTACTTTTCCGAGGTTAGGCTCGGCACTTACTCAGTACATGGGGTCGGTTGTACTGATGCTACACCTGCACTTCTTTATGTTGTGTAGATTACAGTACCGGACCCGGTGGACACTGATCGAGGGAGTATCCTTTAGTCCACAAGTGACACTGAGGTAGTCCTGCAGGCGTCCACAGGCCTTGGCGTCACCTCCTATCTTTTTCCTTTTCTATGTCTTTTCCTTGTATTTCTGAGACAGTTGTAAATGTTTATTCAGACCGTTTGTTTTTAGTGATCTTAGACAGTTCGTGAATGTTGTGATACCAACTTTGTTTTTTTTAAAAGGTTTTGTAATATTAATTACTTAAGTTATTGGATTTCATAGTCTCCGTATTTTTATTCATATTCGTTCTCATTATTGCTTTTATTTCAAATGCCTAATAATAAGGAATGAGTATATTGACTAGAACATTGGCTTGTCTAGCGGGTTCAACGTTAGACGCCATCACGGTCCCGACGGTGGGATTTCGCGTCGTGACAAGTTGGTATCAGATCACTAGGTTGCTTAGGTCTCACAATTCACGGACAAACTTAGTAGAGTTTGAGGAATCGGTACGGAGACGTCTGTACTGATCCCCCAGAGGCTGCAAAGTTAGGAATAACTTCACATCTTTTCTTCTCTATCGTGCGATTTGAGTTATAAATGCTAACTTAGTTTCTATTCTATTCTCTCGCAGATGGCGAGAACACGTGCTTCCTCATCTACCGATCAGCAATACGTCCTCCTGTTGCAGCTCCTACTAGAGACCGGGGCCGTGCTAGAGGCCGAGATAGAGCCAGGGCTCAGCCCAGACTAGCAGCCCCAGTAGAGGATCCCTAGATAGAGGTTGCTGAGTAGATTCCTACTCAGACAAATCCCGTTGGACCAACGCATGTCCCAGAGGTGTTCATAGCCACCCTGGTACTTCAGGACGCTCTGGTCTGCTTAGTGGGCCTTATGGAGAGCGTGGCTCAGGCCGGTCTTCTTCCTACTGCACCAACCGTCTCTCAGGCTGGGGGAGGGCCCAAGCTCCTGCTACTCGCACACTAGAGCAGTTAGCTTCTCAGTTCCAGACTCCAGCACCTCAGACAACTGGAGCAGCTCAGCCGGGTATTGTGGCACAGGCAGTTGAGGGGGAAACTATGTATGCCGATGCTTTGTGGAGATTGTATCGGTTCACCAAGTTATTTCCTACTACTTTTACTGGTTCACCATTAGAGGATCCCCAGGATTACTTGGACAGTTACTATGAGGTTCTTCAGAACATGAGGATCGTAGAGACCAACGGGGTTGATTTTGCTACATTTCGTCTTTCTAGTACTGCCAAGACTTGGTGGAGGGATTTTTGCCTGACCAGTCCAATTGGATCTTCGCCGTTGTCTTGGGCTCAGTTCTCCGAGATTTTCTTGGAGATGTTTCTACCAGTTACTCATAGGGAGGATCTTCGGAGGCAGTTTGAGCGCCACCAACAGGGATCTATGACTGTTACACAGTGTGAGACCAGGTTTATCACTTTGGCCCGACATGATATCATGATACTCCCCACAGATCGAGAGAGAGTAAGGAGGTTTATTGAGGGGATAGCTTAGCCTATTAGACTTCAGATGGCCAGAGAGTCAGGTACTGATATTGCATTCCAGGAGGCGACTAATGTGGCCAGGCGTATTGAGATGGTCTTGTCACAAGGTAGTGGTCAGGGGTCTGACAAAAGACCTCGTTATTTTGGACGATTTAGTGTGCCTCATCTGGAGGCAGAGATTCCTTTGGCAGAGGTCATCCACACAGACCATACCAGTCGGCACTTCAGGTATCCCGCAGTGCACCACCAGCTCCTATCAGTGCACCACCAGTTCCTATCAGTGCACCGCCGCTTCAGAGCTTCCAAGGTTGTTATTCTGGCCGATAGGGACAGTTTCAGGGCCAGCAGTCTCAGCAACAGAGGTCTTGTTACTCTTGTGGTGTTCCAGGGCACATTGCTAGGTATGGCTCCCGAACCTCTAGTAATTCTCAGCATCCGGGTTCCCGTGCTATGATTCCTGCACCAGGTGCACCCCCACCCCTTCAGCCAGCTAGGGGTGGAGGTCGAGGTTCCAGAGGTGGAGGATAGTCTATGAGAGGTAGAGGTCAGCCCGCAGTAGGTCGACCCAGAGATGTTCAAGTTGGAGGGGATCCACCCCGATGCTATGCTATTCCTGCCAAGCCTGAGGCTGAGGCCTCTGATGCAGTCATTAAAGGTATGGTTTCAGTTTGCAGTAGAGATGCTTCAGTTTTGATTTATTTGGGGTCTACATTATCCTATGTGTCTTCATATTTTTCCCCTTATCTGATTATGCCTCGTGATTCCCTGAGTACTCCTATATATGTTTCTATACCGGTGGGTGATTCTATTATGGTAGATCGAGTCTACCGTTCATGCTTAGTGGTTATTGGTGGTCTGGAGACTCATGTAAATCTCTTGCTTCTTGATATGGTTGATTTCGATGTTATTTTGGGGATGAATTGCTATCTCCCTACCATGCTATTCTGGACTGTCATGCCAAGACTGTGACCTTGGCCTTACCGGGAGTACCTTTATTGGAGTGGAGAGGGACTCCTAGTCATTCTTTCGGTAGAGTGATTTCATATATGAAGGCTCGGCGCATGGTCGAGAAGGGTTGTTTGGCCTATTTGGCCTATGTTCGTGATTCTAGTGTCGAGGTTCCTTCTATGGAGTCTGTGCCCGTGGTTTGTGAGTTTCCAGAGGTATTCCCTGCTGACCTTCCAGGTATGCCACCCGACTATTGACTTTTGCATTGAGTTGGCTCCGGGCACTCAACCCATTTCTACTCCACCATATCGTATGGCCCCGCTAGAGCTGAAGGAGTTGAAGGAGCAGATACAAGATTTGCTAGATAAAGGCTTCATTAGGCCTAGTGTTTCCCCTTGGGGTGCCCCAGTGTTGTTCGTTAAGAAGAGAGATGGCTCAGTGAGGATGTGTATTGACTACTGGCAATTGAACAAGGTTACTATCAAGAATAAGTATCCTCTGCCGAGGATTGATGATTTATTCGACCAGCTTCAGGGTTCCACAGTGTTTTCCAAGATTGACTTGAGATCTGGCTTACATCAGTTGAGGATTAGGGCATCCGATGTCCCTAAGACAGCTTTCCGCACTCGGTATGGGCATTATGAGTTCTTGGTGATGTCATTTGGGTTGACAAATGCCCCCGCTTCTTTTATGGAGTTGATGAATCGAGTGTTCAGGCCCTTTTTGGACTAATCTGTTATGGTTTTCATTGATGATATATTGATATACTCTTGCAGCCGAGAGGAGCATGAGTAGCACCTTCGAGTCGTCCTCTAGACTCTGAAGGATAGTCAATTGTATGCCAAATTTTCCAAGTGTGAGTTCTGGTTGAGTTCGGTAGCAGTTTTGGGTCATGTGGTGTCGGTAGAAGGTATTTAGGTGGATCCTAAGAAGATTTCAGCAGTCAGAGATTGACCTAGACCCACCTTAACTACAAAGATTCGGAGTTTCATCTATTGCAGCCGCAATGACCAGATTGACTCAGAAGGGTGCCCAGTTAAGGTGGTCTGATGAGTGTGAGGCGAGCTTTCAGAAGCTCAAGACAACCTTGACCACGACACCGGTGTTAGTTTTTCCCACAGGTTCAGGGCCATATACTGTGTATTGTGATGCTTCACGGGTTAGACTTGGTGCAGTGTTGATGCAGGATGGCAAGGTTATAGCTTATGCTTCACGTCAATTAAAGATTCATGAGAAGAACTATCTAGTTCATGAGTTAGAGTTAGCAACCATTATTCATGCATTGAAGATTTGGAGGCATTATCTTTATGGTGTGTCCTGTGAGGTGTTCACAGATCATAAGAGTTTGCAGTAACTGTTCAAGCAGAAAGAGTTGAATATGAGGCAGAGAAGATGGTTAGAGCCGTTGAAGGATTATGACATTACCATTCTATATCATCCGGGAAGGCCAATGTGGTGGCCAATGCTTTGAGCCGGAAGTCAGCCAGCATGGGTAGTCTTGCTTATATACCGGCCGGAGAGCAACCACTTGCTTTAGATGTTCAGGACTTGGCCAATCGATTCATAAGATTGGATGTTTCAGAGACTGACAGTGTTATGGCTTATACTGTGTCCCGTTCTTCATTGTTTGATCATATTCGAGTCCGACAGTATGATGATCCTCATTTATGTGTTCTTAGAGATACGGTCCAGCACGGAGGTGCCAAGCAGGTTACAGTTGATGATGATGGAGTCTTGAGAATGTGTGCCTGATGTTGATGGTGTTCGTGAGTTGATATTGCAGGAGGCCCATAGTTCCTGGTATTCCATTCATCCGAGCGCCGCGAAGATGTACCAGGATTTGGGGCAGCATTATTGGTGGCGGAGGATGAAAAAGGATATTGTGGCATATATATCTCGGTGCTGGAACTGTCAGCAGGTTAAGTACGAGCACCAGAGACCCGGTGGTTTGATGCAGCAGATTGAGCTTCCCGAGTGGAAGAGGGAGCGTGTTGCCATGGATTTCATAGTTGGACTCCCACAGACTCAGAGGATGTTTGATGCGGTGTGGGTCATTTTTGGATAGGCTGACCAAGTCTGCACATTTCTTTCCTATCTCAGTTTCGTATTCTTCGGAGAAGTTGGCAAAGATCTATATCAGGGAGATTGTTCACTTGCATGGTGTGCCCGTGTCTATTATTTCTGACCGAGGTACTCAGTTTACCTCCCATTTCTGGAGAGTATTTCAGCGTGAGTTGGGCACACGGGTCGAGATGAGCACAATGTTTCTTCCTCAGATGGACGGACAGTCCTAGAGTACCATTCAGATCTTGGAGGATATGTTGCGAGCTTGTGTCATTGACTTTGGAGGTTCATGGGACCATTTTTTTCCTTTAGCTGAGTTTTCCTACGACAACAGCTACCAGTCGAGCATTCAGATGTCTCCTTATGAGGCGTTGTATGGTAGGCGGTGTCGGTCGCCAGTTGGGTGGTTCGAGCCGGGAGAAGCTAGATTGTTGGGTTCAAAGTTAGTTCAGGATGCCTTGGATAAGGTGAAGATCATTTAGTATAGACTTCACAAAGCTCAGTCCAGGCAGAAGAGTTATGCAGACCATAGAGTTCGTGATTTGGCATTCATGGTTGGTGACCGGGTATTGCTTCTGGTGTTGCCCAAGAAGGGCGTGATGAGGTTTGGGAAGAAGGGCAAGTTTATCCCTAGGTACATTGGTCCCTTTGAGATTCTTGAGAAGGTAGGAGAGGTGGCCTACAGACTTGCTTTACCACCGAGTTTATCAGCCTCGCATCCGATGTTTCATGTATCTATGCTTTGGAAGTATGTTGCCGATCCATCTCATGTGCTAGACTTCAGCAGTGTCCAGTTGTACAAGGATTTGACTTATGAGGAGGAGCCGGTAGCCATATTAGCTCGGCATGTTCGTCAGTTGAGATCGAAGAGTTATCCTTCGGTTCGTGTTCAGTGGAGAGGTCTGCCTGTTGAGGCAGCTACCTGGGAGCCCGAGTCCGATATGTGGAGCCGATATCCCCATCTTTTCCCCGATTCAAGTATCTTTGTATGTCCGTTCGAGGACGAACATTTTTTTTAGAGGTGGAGATTGGGATGACCCAAAAGGTCATCCCGTGTATCTTAGCTAATTTTGTGCTCCGAGGTCATGAAAACCTCTTTATATCTCACCTCGATTTGCATGAGCCTAGGCATGTAGCCGGGAAGCCGTTATGTGAAAAACTGATAAAAATGATATTTGTGTGTTGGAATTTGGATAAAGTTGACTTTTTTCAACATATTTGGTAAACGGACCCGGACCCAGACCCATTATTTGACGGTCCCGAAAGGTCCGTAGGAAAATATGGGACTTGGGCGTATGCCCGGAATCGAATTTCGAGGTCCCAAGTCCGAGAATGAATTTTTAAAGAAAATTGTTTTCTGAAAAATATAAAGGTTTTTGAAAATGAAATTCTATGTGAAACATGTGATATCGGGCCCGTATTATGGTTCTGGAGCCTGGTACAGGTTCAATATGATTTATATGTGTTATCTAGGAAGTTTGGTAAGAAACGGACTCCGTTTGACGTGATTCAGACCTTATATGCAAAATTTGAAAGTTTAAGAAGTTTTGAAGTATTTCGTTGATTTTGAGGTTTAATTCGTTGTTTTTCATGTTATTTTGGTGGTTTAATTACTCAAATAAGTCCGTAGGATATTTTTGAGGTTGTGTGTATATTTGGTTTTGAGCCCCGAGGGCTCGGGTGAGTTTCGGGTAGGTGTCGGGGTGCAAAACTTGGTAAACATTCTGCTGTTTAATGTTGTCATCTGGTGTCTGGTATTTTATGCTATGCGAGCACATAGGATAGACTGCGAACGCATAGCACAAGTGGGCAGAATTAGGCTTGTGCGAACGCAACCATGAGGATGCGATCGCAGAGGGAAACCAGTTACAGCTATGTGAACGCACCATGTAGGTCGCGAACGCACAACCTAGGGGAGAAACCTGGGGGCTGGGTGTAATTTACCCTGTGCGAATGTGGCCCCACAACCGCGAACACATAGGTTTGAGTAGCTAACCCTTCACGAACGCGGCCTGGGGCCCGCGAACGCGGAGAGTAAAAATGCCTAGTCATTTTTAAAGTCAAAAACAGAATGTATTACGGGAATTTTCACCATTTTCATAAACCCCTTCTTCTCCACACCTCTTAGGCGATTTTTGAAGAGCTTCATCACAATAACCTCTTACGTAAGTAATTCTAACCTTGTTTCCTCCTATTTTTATTAACACCCATTAGATTCTAGGCCTAAAAACATGGGATTTAAGGTAGAAAATTAGGGATTTGGGTAGAGTTAGGGCTTTTTGATTATTTGGAAATTTGACCACGTTTTGGAGTTGGATTTCAAAACAAATTATATATTCGGGCTCATGGGTGAATGGCTGATTGGATTTTGGTCCGAACCTCGTGTTTTGATCAAGTGGGCCCGGGGTCGATTTTTGGATTTTAAGAAGAATGTTGGGAATTCCATAATTAAGCATTGTAATTGAATTGTTTAGCATTTATTGATGTTATTGGGTCAATTATGTCTACATACGATTGATTTGGAGTCGGGTTCGAAGGGGAAAACGGTGCTAGAGGCTTGATTTGGATTCTTGGAGTCGAGGTAAGTGTTTGGCCTAACCTTAGCTTGAGGGAATAGGTGTTGAGTCTTATGTGCTACGTGTTTATTCCATGTTCAATGTATAGGTGAGGTGACGAGTACCTATACATTGTTGTCAAGCATGACCGTGAGTCCGTTCTTATGGTATATGTGATTTTCCTCGATATTCACTGTGTTATGAAGTAGATTTCATTTTAGAGATTATTCAAATGTTGGAAATACTTGGTGGTGAACACTGTTGATTAGTTGTTCAGTTGAGGATTATTTTGTTAAGTTATACATTTGAGCGAGATTGGTTATAGTTGTGTCCCTTGCCGGGACGTTGATATTTCTGTTAATGTTCCCTTGCCGGGATGTTGTGACTTATGGTTTATGTTGTTGATTTTCGTTGCCAAATTGTTGTTCTTGATATTGTTTGGGTGAGGAAGAGAGTAAATCATGAAGGGTAATGCCGTTATTTATTGCATTGTGAGGATGAGAGTGTAAAGCACGAAGGGTGATGCCGTGCCATGATTTTATATTTAAAAGCCCAAAGGAAAATGTTGTGCCGTTTCATTTATTCATTGCATTGTGAGGATGAGAGTAAAAGCATGAAAGGTGATGCCGTGTATTCATTTACTTGTTTTGGTGAGGATGAGAGTAAAAGCATGAAGGGTGATGTCGTGCACTTGTTTTGGTGAGGATGAGAGTAAAGTACGAAGGGTGATGCCGTGCACTAGTTTGTTCTATGTGCTTACTTCCTATTGCTATTTTTAATACATAGACTGTTGCTTTGTTCTGTGATTCAGAAATTGTTTTCCCCTTGTCCCCAGCATGTTTCACCTCTGTTTTACACTTAACTGTTTATTTCCTCCCGTTATTCATGTTATATATCATTGAATTGCACAAGTGTTTATTATTTGTCGTGTCCTAGCCTCGTCACTACTTCGCCGAGGTTAGGCTCGACACTTACTCAGTACATGGGGTCGGTTGTACTGATGCTACACCTGCACTTCTTTATGTTGTGCAGATTACGGTACCCGACCCGGTGGACAATTATCAAGGAAGTATCCTTCAGTCCACATGCGACACTGAGGTAGTCCTGCAGGCGTCCGCAGACCTTGGCGTTACCTCCTATCTCTTTCCTTTTCTCTGTCTTTTCCTTGTATTTCTGAGACAATTGTAAATGTTTATTCAGACCTTTTGTTTATAGTAATCTTAGACAGTCCGTGAATGTTGAGATACCAGTTCTGGGGGGTGGGGGGTTATAAAGGTTTTGTAATATTAATTACTTAAATTATTGGATTTCATAGTTTTCGTACTTTTATTCATATTTGTTCTTGTTATCGCTTTTATTTCAAATGCTTAATAATAAGGAATGAGTATATTGACTGGAACATTGGCTTGTCTAGCGGGTTCAACGTTAAACGACATCACGGTCCCGACGGTGGGATTTCGGGTCGTGACAACACAACTTTGTTTCTTGTTGTGCCAGGATATAAGGAATTTCCAAGTGATTGGCACGTTCCATTTGTGCTTTTTCTATCAAGTTTATCTCCTACAAAATCTACATATGAAAAACCTTTGAGATCAAATTTTTCCAAGCTTTCATACCATAAACCATTGTCGACAGTTCCTATCAAATATCTGATGATACGTTTGACAGTAGTCAAATGAGACTTTTTAGGAGCTGACTGATATCTAGCACATTTGCAAACGCTGAACATAATATCTGCTCGACTAGTTGTAAGATAGAGTAATGACCCGATCATACCTCGATACATTGTTTCATGAACACTCTTACCGTTTTTGTCTTCATCCAACATAGTCGACGGACTCATAGGAGTTCTTATGGCCTTTGCATGGGACATACCAAACTTTTTATAAGTTCCTTCGTGTACTTTGTTTGACTGATGAAGTTTTATATGGTCGGCGATGTTGTTCTCCTATCGGGTGGTTTGAGCTTGGTGAGGCCAAGTTATATGGCACAGATTTGGTGAGAGATGATTTGGATAGGGTGAAGTATTTAGGAGAGACTCCGCACAGCTCAGTCCAGACATAAGAATTACGCAGATCAGCGGGCGCGTGATATAGCATTTATGGAGGGAGATAAGGTTATGTTGAAGGTTTCACCGATGAAGGGCGTTATGAGATTCGGGAAGAAGGGCAAGCTGAGCCCTAGGTTTATAGGCCTTTTCGAGGTGTTGAGGCTAGTCGGGGAGGTTGCTTATGAGCTCGCTTTACCTCCTGCCTTATCAGGAGTTCATCCGGGTTTTCATGTATCCATGCTCCAGAGATATTATGTCGATTTCTCTCACATGATTGATTTCAGCACTATTCAGTTAGATGAGAAGTTGGGCTTCAAGGAGGAGCCAATTGCTATTATTGATAGGCAGGACCGCCAGTTGAGGTCTAAGAGAGTTTCTGCTGTAAAGGTCTAGTGGAGGGGCCAACCAGTCGATGAGGCGACTTGGGAGTCCGAGGAGGGCATGCGGAGCAGGTATTCGCAGCTATTCAGCACTTCAGGTACGATTCTACGTCCGTTCGAGGACGAACATTTGTTTTAGAGGGGGAGATTGTGATGACCCAAAAGCTCATCTTATGTAAATTTAATTATGACTGTGTTTTGAGGCCCCGAAAGCCTCCGTTAATCTCACCTTAATGTGTTGCGCAGCCCGGGCGCGTAGTCGGGAAGCCTTTATGTGGAAACTTGATAAAGAGTGGAATTTATGATAATTAATTGAATAAAGTTGACTTTGGTCAACATTTTTGGTAAACGTACCTGGTCCCGTGATTTGGCGATCCCGGGAGGTCCGTAGGAAAATATGGGACTTGGGCGTATGCCCGGAATCAAATTTCGAGGACCCAAGTCCGAGAAATGAATTTTTAAAGAAAATTGTTTTCTGAAAATAATAAAGGCTTACGAAAATGAACCTCGATCTGAAACCTATGCTGCCGGGCCCGTATTATGGTTCTGAATCCTGGAACAGGTTCAATATATGTTATTTAAGTTATCTGTTAAATTTGGTAAGAAACGGACTTGATTTGACGGGTTTCAGATCAAAATGGGAAATTTAGAGTTAATGAAGTTTTGAGGATTTTCATAGAATTTGAAATTTGGTTTGGAATGTGATTTTATGTTACCGAGGTCCGAACAAAATTCCGAGACCGGGAATAGTTCTGTTATGTCATTTATGACTTGTCTACAAAATTTGAAATCATTCCGAGTAGTATAGGCCGGTTCGGCGCATTGAAATGAATTCTAGAATCTTAAGTTCTTAAGCTTGATTCAATTTGGTTTTGGGTTGAATTCTGAGTTTCGTTGTTGTTTTTCGCGTTCCGAAAGTTCGAGCGAGTCCGTATCATGAATACAGACTTGCCAGTGCTTTTGGATGGGGTCCCGAGGGGCTCGGGTGAGTTCTGGACCCCCGAGAGCTAAGTTGGGAAAAACCAGATTTTTGTTGTCTGGTTTCCTTCTCTGCGATCGCAGAAGGTGGGTCGCGATCGCGGAGAAGGAATTTTGCTGGGCTGCTGATTGTTCTTTGCGATCGCACCTTCCTCTTCACGATCGCGGAAGGCTGGACTCCATGCCTTCGTGATCACATCCCCATCCTCGCGACCGCATAGTGTCAAGTCACGGCCGGTCACAGTTACTCTTCGTGATCGCAAGACCTCTGCCGCGATCGCAGAGGTCTGGCCAGTTGGCCTTCGCGATCGCAGGGCCCTTGTCGCGATCGCAGTGATGGAATCCCTGGGCAGTTTTATTAAATACGAGACTTAGCCTATTTCCTCCATTTTCATCTTCCTCCTCAAGTCTTTAAAGAGATCCTTAAGGAACCTTCCACCACTGTTATTGAGGTAAGTAAATTCCATGGTTTTACAAGATTCAAACATCAATTCCTAGTTAAATTCCCTACTAAATTATCAAAAATCATGGAATTAGGTAGTAATTTTAGGGCTCTAGAGGATTTTATGGTTTTCCGTTTTAGGCCATGAATTCAAGTAGAAATCATACCTTAATGATCCTTAGGTTATTGGTGAGTGATCCCTTCGAGAATTTTTCGGAATTTGAACATGCGGGACCGGGGTTGGAATTTGGGAATTCTTCAAGAATAGCAATTTTATTGAATAACTAAGATAACTTCCCACATTGTGCATGCATTGATTTAATTGTACCCTTTTTGGCTAGTTGCGAGTCCTCGGGTGTAGAGTTCGGAGTTTCGGGCGCAATTGTGGTCCGAGGGGTAGATTCGGCACGAGGTGAGTCTCCTTGCTAACCTTGTAAGAGGGAATTGTCCCCATAGGTGATGTATATGCTTTGTGTAAATTGTTTGGGGGCTACATACGCACCAAGTGACGAGAGTCCGTACGTAGCGGTTATCATTGTTATGTTCGGGTAGCTAGGCCCACATCATGTCTTATATGCTTCCTCGTAATGCCTTATATGCTTCCTTGTAATGCTTTATATGATTCGTTGTGACGCCATATGTACTATGAGATCATGTTTTGTATAGTATTGTTCCTCTGAGGCTTTTATGGAAAATTGTTGAATTGAAAGGAATTTGTTATGGAAATTAAGTATCATAAGATATTGGGATCGGGTCGTACGCCACGGTAGGGTTGAGAGTGATTATGCCTATATGGGATCGGGTCGTACGCCACAGCGGAGTCAAAAAATATTTGAAATATATATGGGATCGGGTCGTATGCCACGACAGAGTTGAAAAGTATTTGTAATATATGTGGGATCGGGTCGTACGCCACGGCGGAGTTGAGAGGTATTGTACACATATGAGATCAGGTCGTACGCCACAGCGAGTTTAGAAGGTACCTTATGGGAGCGGGCCGTACGCCACGGCGGATCTAAGAATTGGTGATTATTGTTTCGTTTCGGTGGTCCTACCCTTGAAAGTGCATTATTGCTTAATTTAGTAGTTGTTTGGATTTCTACTCTTGATATGTACTTGTTGCTTATTTCCTGACATGCCTACTGTATTTCATTATATTCTATCATATGTTATTTCTGTTGGACCTTAGTGAGTATCGAGTCGACATCTCGTCACTACTTCTTCGAGATTAGGCGGGATACTCACTGGGTACATATTTATTTTAATATGTACTCATGCTGCACTTATGTACTTAACTGTACATGTACTGAGGCCGATGCTTCTGGTTATTGTACCGGAGATAGACCCTGAGCTAGTGGACTTGACTTCACGATGAGCTTCTTCCTCTAGCGATCCTCAGCAGCACCATGGAGTTTCATTTACTTTTGTTATTTTCCCCATCTATTTCATCCAGACTATGGATTTGTATATATTATTATCCTTTGTGTATTCCGTTAGTATTCCCATGACACTCGTGACATTAGTTCCTGGCACACACGTAGTGCATATTTTGGGTTTTGGGTTGTATAGGCATACATATGCTTTATTTCGGCCATGTAGTGTTATGATTTTATTTTCATATCAAGGTATCATCATGTTTAATTGTTTAAAATTGGTAATATTGACTTTTTTAATCAAATAGGAAGGGTAACACCTAGTGTAATTCAAATTGGCTTGCCTAACCCCGTCGTTGGGCGCCATCACGACCTGGATTAGGATTCTGGGTCATGACAAATAAACTTGAAGCTCATTTAGTTGTGAACTATCACCAATATTATTACCTTGAGAACCCCTGAACCCCGTCCAAGAACTAAATGTTTTTAGTTCCACGGTTCTTTTAGATGATTGCGAACTAGACGAGGTAGGATTTGGAACATTTGGTATAGCATGATCTAATGCAAGTTGATAAGCATTATAAATTGTTTGAGACTCTTATTTAATTGAGTCTTTTTCATCTTTAAGTGTAGCAAATTCCGCAGGTGAAAGTGGTAAAGCATTATAAATTTGAGTATACCAATAGTGAGGACCTTCTATTTTCATGGTAGGATTTAACATGGCTGCAACACCATAAACAGGGGGGATAGGGAAAAAATATTTTTAAACTTATCTTTCATATCCTCAATAGCACGTTGGTAAATTACCCCACCTTCTGAAAATTGAGTAAATAATTCTGCAAGTACTGAAATATAAACTAAACAGTTAGAAATAGTAGCATAATATTGCCCAGATAATTCATTTCTAGTAACATGAAAATGTTCTAAAAAATATAGAAGCATTTTAACATTAGCCCAATCTTGATTTGTAAGGTGCTCATCATCATCATCATCATCATCATCATCACCACCACCAACACGAGCATTATACGTTGCGCATATTGGGTTTCTATATTCATATGCAACAACTAAACTTTCATACAAGTAATTCCATCTAGTCTGACAATGTTTATGAACCTTTCTTTTTCTAAAGCCAAATTCATCACATTTTTTATAATATTCTCTAACTCTAATTCTACGGTTTGAATAAAAAAGCCAATGAAGAACGAATTTAACCTTTGCAATTTCAACATTTAAAGTTTTTAGACCCTCACCGATGATTAAATGGTAAATATGACAAATACATCTAACATGGAAAATATTACTAAATGCAGGACTTAGTGTAGTTGTAAGAAAGCCTATAGCATTAGTGTTACTAGAAGCATTATCCATTGAAACTGCCATTATTTTATCTCTAATGCAAAAATATCTACAAATATCTGCAACTGTCTTAGCAATAAACTTACCTGTGTGACTTGAAGTAATTATTCTATAAGCAATAATGCGCTTTTGCATTATCCATTCATCATCAATCCAATGAGTGGTAACAGTAAGATAATAAGAGTCATTACCACTCCTACCAATATCAGTAGTAATAGAAATGCGCTACTAATATGAGTAAATAAATAACGCAAATATTGTTCATATTCATGTTTATATTTATAGATATCAGCCTTTACGGTTGTGCGAGGCCATCCTTTATAAGTAGGATTAAAAATTCTTCCAATATAGTGGACAAAGTGAGGGTTACAGGGAAAACTATATGGTAAGCACATAACAATAACAATTTTTGCCAATTTTTCACGATCTTTATTTGGATCGTAATATAAAATGTCATCGGTAACAGTGTTAATTCCCGGTTGAACTAGATTTGACCCGGTACTAGGGTTAACCTGAGTACCTACACTTGTCCCCTCTTGCCTAGCTTTTATTTGAAGATATCTAGCTTTATCATTAGGGTGTTTCTGTATGTGTCTAGTCAAATTACCTGTACCGCCACGTTCTCCAGTAAATTTATGAGCCATCAAGATCCCACAAGTTTACACTTAGCCTTATTTTGATCTCTTAGTTGAGTAAAAAAGTGCCAAACAAGAGATGTTTCGCATCGTTTAGAAGGTTTCTATTAAAAGTAGGGGTTACTACATGAGGGTCAGCCGGGGCATCATTTGGATTATTATCAGTTTGGTTAATATCAGGACTAGTAGGTGTATCATTTAAATCCTGTTGTGTTTCATCTAAATCATCATTTTCTTCGATAGTTGGATTACCATAAAGAGTATTCGTATATTCATCATTTAATTATGAACCTGGTGTAATATCATGTATAAATTGACTATCGGTAAATTAAAAACAAGGGTTATCACTATCAAGAATAACAGGTGGAGGAGGACGGGTAACAGGCCTGGGTCGGGGAGCTGGGGCCGGGGGAGTAGTAGTAACTTTCCTACTAGATTCACCAAATTAAGATTTTCCCTTACCACCAAATATATTTTTCAAAGAAAAGTCCATATTAATTATAAGGAAAACAAATTAAACAAACAAAACTATAATAAATTAAAGAGTTGGAACGAGTTTACCGGATTGACAAACAACTTGTTGAAAATTGTATAATGTTGAAGACTTGAATACTTCAATTCACCAACTTCACAATTTTTCACAAATTGCAATAATAAAGTAAGCAATTATAGAAGAAAATTAGAGAGAGATTGATGATTTTGTGAGTAAAAATGAAAGAATGAGGGGGTATTTATAGTTGAGAATAGGGAAAAAGTGGAATTATAAAACGTTTGGGGGCCAATGGCTATTTTTAAAAATGCCAAACGGCTAAATTAAGAGGCCAACGACTAGATTTTAAAATTCTAACCGTTGGCCATTTTATAATTTTTTTTTAAAAAAGAGTCGTTGGGCCCGTATGGCCCGGTTGAACCGACCCAGACCCGCATGCCGGTTCCAGGCTCACGGTTCCAAAATCAAGGCCCACCCTGTAACGACCCAGCCAGTCATTTCGCGTATTAAAACTCCGTTTCCTTAAATGAAACCTTCCATAGCGGCTATTCGTGCTTTATGACTCGCAGGAGCGGGTGGTTCGGGATTTGGGAATGAATTGGATGGTTTAGGAACACTTGGTTCCTTAAGGTTGGCCTATTTGGACAAGTTTGACTTCGGTCAACATTTTGAGCAAACGACCTCAGAATCGAGTTCTGGCAGCTTTAGTAGCTCCGTATGATGATTTCGGACATGGGCGTATGTTCGGCTCGGGTTTTTGATGATCCGGGAGCGTTTCGGCGCCCGAAATGGAAATCAAGATTTCCTTAAGTTTGGAATTTGTCTTGAAACGGAACTTTACGCTATCGAGGTCCGAACGGAATTTCGGGATCGAGAATAGTTCCGTATAGTCATTTATGACTTGTTTGCAAAATTTGGGGTCATTTCGAGTAGTATATACCCGTTCGGCGCAATGTAATGAATTCTAAAATTTCAAAGTTCTTAAGTTTGATTAATTTGGTTTTGGGGTTGAATTTTGGGTTCCGTTGTTGTTTTTCATGTTCCGGAAGTTCGAGCGAGTCCGTATCATGAATACAGACTTGTCAGTGCTTTTGGACTGGGTCCCGGGGGGCTCAGGGGGTTTAGACCCCCGGGAGCTAAGTTAGAAAAACTAGAAATTTTATGTTCTGGTTTCCTTCTTTGCGATCGCAGAAGCAGGGATGCGATCGCAGAGAAGTAATTATGCTGGGCCATCCAATGTTCTCTACGATCGCAGGCATCTGACCGCGATCGCATAAGGTCCCCTTCCCAACTCTATGCGAACGCAGACTCACCCCTGCGATCGCAAAAGTCACCTACCTACCCCCCCTACTGCCTGTTCCTCTCTGCGGTAGCAGACCTCACACCTGAGATCGCATAAGCCCACCTCGGTACCCTCTGCGATCGCAGGCTCCATCTATGCGATCGCATAGTGCTTCCTGGGGGCCAGGGTCACTTGTTCTCCGCGATCACATGCCTGATGCCGCGATCGCACTGAAGGTTTTCCTGGGCAGCCTTTAAATGCCCAATTACGGGATTTCTTCCTCATTTTCCAATTACCAAACTCCATTGAAGCACCTTAGAGCTAGGGGAAAGGCTGTCCAAAGCCACTATCATCTAATGTGAGTGACGTTTTCTCTAAAATATCAATTTTTCATGGAATTCATCCAACTTTGTTCTTAAAAATATCAAAGTCATGAAATTTGGTAAGAATTTCTAGGGCTTTAATAATTAGTGAATTATCCCTTTTGAACCATGAATTCCTAAATAAATTAGGTAATTACGATCCTTAGACTACGGGTAATTTAATCCTTCAAGAATTTTCAAAAAACGAAAGAAAGGGCCCGGGGTCAAAATTTCAAAAATCGCCAAGAATGTTAAATTTTAGGAATTCTTGATAATTCTCCTTCTTGAACCTTAAATTGATTCAATTATGCTATGTTTCGCTAGTTGTGAACCGTCAAGAGTAATTTTGGAGTTTCGGGCGCATCTTTTGATCCGGTCCTTGGTCCGACGAGTGCTTCGTCGAGGTGAGTCTCCTTTCTAACCTTGTAAGAGGGAAATTGTCCCCATAGGTGTTCTATGTGTTATATGTTTGTATTCGGGGGCTGCGTACGTACCTTGTGACGAGAGTCTGCACGTAGTAACTACTATGGTTATGTCCGGGTAGTTTTAGGATCACAGCATGCCTTGTCTTCTACTTTGAAA
>ML272826.1:38445-116386 GCA_005239495.1 Nicotiana undulata | reverse complement strand
CCTCCCTTGTTTACTTCTATCTGTCAATTAGACTGCTTCACTTCACTTGTTTCCCCTTTACTAATCCCGTATCCCTTACTTGTTTGCTTATCTATTGTCTCGTATTATCCTTGTTAGCTGCTGTAGAATAGGACAGGTTATCGTTATTGTCAAGTCTAGCCTCGTCACTACTTCAGCCGAGGTTAGGCTCGGCACTTACTCAGTTCATGGGGTCGGTTGTACTGATACTACACTGCACTTCCTTATGTTGTGCAGATCCCGCTCCCGGATCCCGTGGACCGCTCTGAGGGAGTCATCTTCATTCCACATTGAGCTTCAAGGTATACCACCGGCGTTCGTGGACCCTGGAGTCTCTTCTGCTATTGTGTCCTATTGTCTTACTTCTCCTTCAGTTCTAAAGACAATATTGTATTTCCTTTCAGACTTGTATTTAGTATTCTTATAGCTAGTCCGTGAGGTTGTGACACCCAGGTTTTGGGATTTTGCGATATTGTTGTCTTTATCATTTCATTATGCATTTGAAATATTATTACTTTCTGCTGTAAAACTTTTGAAGTGATTTGGGATGTTTCGGTAAAAGTTGAAATTTCATGACTCGGGATATTCCAGTAAAGGCTTGAAGGTTAATGGCTTTAAATACTGTTACGTTGTTTATAAATGTCAAATGTTGTGTATGTTGGCTTGTCTAGCGGGTTCAATGTTAGACGCAATCACGACCTGAAAGGTGGGATTTTGGGTCGTGATACATCAACACTACGCGATCACGAGCATATGTGATCGTGATGAACAACCTTGACACCAGAAACTAGCAATTACAAGACAAGATGAAATAGTCTGAAACCACCCCGAATCACACCCGAGGCCATCGAGACCCCGTCCAATCGCACAAAAAAGTCCCAATACGTTATTCAAACTTATCCAAAGGCTAAAAACATCACGAATAACATCTATACCATGAATCGACGATTAAAATCTTTCTTTCAAACATTCAAACTTCGATGAACGCGTCCGAATCATATTTAAACATTCCGAAATGACACCAAATTTTACGTACAAGTCATAAATCACAATATGAACCTATTCCAAGGCTCGAAATCCCAAACAGACATCGATAACACCTAATTCCACTTCAAATAAAACTTAGAAAATTCTAAAATATTCAAAATGCCAACTTCCACATTAAACCCTAAAACCTCCTGGACCATCTGATACTCAACCCGAACGTGCGCACAAGTCAAAAATCATCATACGAACCTATTTAAATCTTCAAATCTCGATTCCGAGGTTGTTTACTCAAAATTCAAACCTTGGTTAACTCTTCCAATTTAAAGCTTCCGAATTGAGAATTATCCTTCGGATTCAACTCCAAACTTCCCGAAAGCCGAAAGCAACCATGCATGCAATTCAAAATACATAAAATTAAGCTACTCAAGGCTTCAAACCGTAGAATTACATTCTAGAGCTCAAAACAACCGGTCGGGTCGTTACATTCTCCCCCACTCAAACATATGTTCATCCTCGAACGTGCCATGAACCACCAGAGTTGTTTATTAGATTTTCTATGGAGTCTTCAAGGTATACCTACATGTCCACTCGCAGGCCTCATAGTCACCTTCCATTATTCTCTGCTATGATTTACTTTATTTCCAAACAGTCTTGTATTTAGAGATTTATATTGTACTCTCAGTAGAGTTTATGACTCCATACTACCGATTTTGGGTAATGTGTAACTATGGGTCATTTTCACTATGTTATGTCACTTATAAGATTTTGATTAGTAGTTGATTTGTTTTTACTTTATTAATCTCAACATGTGGTAGGCTTTCCTAGTTCTAGGAACTAGTTAGAAACTAGGCTTACCTCATTTTTGCGAAGTGGACTGGACACTGAGTTGTTCGCATTTGCAGACATTTGGACCGCTTTTGCGATGGGAGAAGAGGTCAGGCAACGTCATCAGAGGTGGAGTAGGATAGGTTAGAGATATTCAAGAAATATGATCCCCTAGTTTCAGTGGCACAACTTCTGAGGAGTCACAAGGTTTTTTGGATCAATGTCATCGTCTTCTGTGCACTATGGGCATAGTTGAGGTGAGCGGGGTTGGCTTTACTAAATTCTAGCTGACATGGTTTGCATAGAGATGGTGGTAAGATTGTGAGGAGAGTAGGCCAGCTAGGGCATCACCACTTACTTGGACTCATTTCTCTGATCTGCTTTTGCGTTAGTTCGTTCTACAGACCCTCAGGGATGTGTGACGTACTGAGTTTCAGAAGATTCGGTAGGGGACTATGAATGTGTTCGCGTATGCTATGAGGTTCAGTGAGCCTTTTCGCCATGCACCTACTTTGGTTTTTGCTTTTAGAGAGAGTCCGCAGATTTATCGAGGGGCTCAACTATGGTCTCAAACTTGGGATGGCATGTGAGTTGGAGATTGATACTTAATTTCATCGGGTCGTGGAGATCGCTAGAAGGATGAAGTGCATCCACGATTTAGAGAGGAAGGATAGGGAGGCTAAGAAGCCTCGTGGACGGGGAGGATATATTGATCCTTATTTTGGGGGCAGGGCGCGTTATGGTAGAGATTTTGTTGGTCAGCCAGTTTAGTCTGCACTTTAGGTTTCACGTGGTGCTCCAGTTATCCATGGGCCCCAGAAGACTCATTCCGGATAACGCCCATAGCCACGTCAGCAAAGAGTTTGCTTTGAGTGTGGGGATACCAAGCACATGGTGAGATATTCTCCTAGGCTCCTGGCGGGTGTGCCTCAACGGAGTACTCAAGCTATGGGTTCCACTCCAATTTCTATTGCACCTGTACATCCAGCTAGATATGGGGGACATGCGGGTAGAGGGCATTCTAGAAGGTGAAGCCCGGCCCGTTGTTATGCTTACTTGGTAGGGCTGAGGCCGCTGCACCAGATGATGTCGCTACATGTATGGTTCCGATTTGTCATAGAGATACATTAGTTTTTTTATCTGATCCTATTTATTGGTATGAGTCATCCTATCTTGCTTTATATATGTATATGTTTTGTGAATCTAGTACTATGTTATGTGTCTTCACCTGTTGGAATATCTATTTTGATAGCCCATGTCTATCATTCTTATTGGGTCACTATTGGCATCCTTGAGACTAGTGTGGATTTGTTGTTACGTAATATGGCGGGTTTCGACGTGATTCAGGATGATTTGTCCATGACTTGTGGTTAAGGTACTCTACTAGCATGGGTAGTTCGTTGCGTGTTGTGGTTTTGTTCTACGGGATGAGTTAGTGAAAGGATTTCGGTTGATAGGATGTTTATCTTGCTTGTGATTTCGAGTTGTTGGTTGTTGGGTACGAATTGCAATATATGTGTCTAAGTGGAGTTTGGTGTGGTTATTTTCTTGGGTGAGTGGTTATGAGTTTTTACATGTTTCTTACAGCATTATCAGTGTCATGAAGGTTTGGAACAAGGTTCTATGTGATATGAGGCTATTTACCGGCATCGGGTTTGGTAATGAACAACTATCGTGATCGGAGGTAATGCTATGGGCATATGAGTTTTTTTTTGGTTTCCCACCCGGTGTACGGTACCCACATTGGATCCCGACTATATTCGGATTCGCGCCGTGTAGGGTCCCATTCGGAGTTAAGCGCTCTCTACCAAGGATTTTTCCATATGACGACCATTTTGACTCTCCTTTTTAAAATTAATATACTTATTATTAATGATTTACAATAGATATGTTGAAAATATTTTCTAACTAATAATACCTATTTATATATATAAATTAAGTAATTAATAATGTTAAAATCAGTAATTCAGTATTTTAATTAAATATATCATACTTATTATTCTGAGATTATTAAAATAACCTTTATATTCATTACATAGGTTTTATAATTAATTTCAAAGATATTCCTTAATTTTTGTAAATTAGCCCACTATTTCAAAATAATCCGAATTTAGTGTCACAAATAGGAAATAATTTTTTTTATAAATAGTCAATTAATTACAGTGATTGGCAGCGTATTTGATGATTATGTTTTTATTATATTTTTATTGAAATTAATTAAGTTTATTGAAATTAATTTTAAAAGGATAAAGACTAAAAAGGCTACAATTGAAATTTCATAATCAAAGGCGAAATTGCTATATCCTAAATTAATATTGGCCCAATAACGAAGCCCAAACCAAATCGAACCAAGTCCAAAAACCTCCTCTACTCCACCTTGGAAATCCATGCCACCTTACCCTGTCACGACCCAAAACCCATAATAGGTCGCGATGGCACCTAACGCCGCCGTTAGGCAAGCCCGCAAGTGAAACTACTATTTATTTACCCACTTTTATATTTAGAGAAAAAGTTCCCCCTTTCAAGAGAGAAAACACAAGTAAGATCTCATGCAACCGTGACTGCTCCTTTCTTTACAAAATACCAGCATGATAAGTACATACACTCTAGTGATAGATGTCACGAAATCTATTAAAGATCGTGATGGTGTCTAACACAGCTGTCAGGCAAGTTAACAATTTTTGTTTAAATTAATTATTCACTTTAGTATTTGAAATCTCGATTTCCTTGAAATTAATAGTAAAAGATAAAATTTACAGTGTAAATAATAATATTTTAACAATTTCAATACTGAACAACTCCTAATCACCTAAAAACCCGGTGTCACAAGTCCAAGAGCATCAACTAGAAAGATAAAATAAAATACAACATCTATCTGGAATACCAATTAGACATGAAAGATAAAGATAACTCTGAAGGAGACTCTGTTGAATGTGGATCGTAACATGGAATGCAGTTCACCTAAGTCCCCGCATTGACCACGCCTCTACGCCCACAAGGCCAAGAATATATGTGCCTGCACAATAAAATACGCAGCAAGTGTAGTATGAGTACGTAAATCAACACGTACCCGGTAAGTATCAATTCTAACCTCGAAGAAGTAGTGACAAGGGGTCGACTCCGATACTTACTATGGGCTATAAATAAAATATCAACGATATAATTAAGCATGTATTACATAGAATGGCTGTAACTCAATATCATGAAGTAAGTAAACAATTCTTTTATTAATAAGAAATTTCCAAATTTATTTTTTCATCGTTTAACAATTTATATCTCAGGCCGATGAAGCAATATCAATTATTATAAATTCCCAAGAAACCAATTCAATCACGCGCAGATCATGCTGCAGTCGTATGACCCGATCCAACATAAATATTTAAATTGTGCACTATCGAGGGTCAAACGACATGAACCATAGATGCATCTATTTAACTTGCCGAGGCGAATGACCCACTCCAATGAGAGTAGTGGAAATTTACCTCGCTCGCGGAATATAGTTGTGACGCGGTTGAACATAAATTTTCTCAAGTTATTATAATATTTCTCAATAACTTTCTTTTTTGAAAAAAAAATACGAAATTCAAATGAATGCTTTTAAAATCTGAAAATTCCTCAATTCTTACTCTTTTCAATGCAATTAACAAGCAAACTCAACCTCGCTTCTTCTCAAGGTAAATAATAAACATAAGTCAAATAACAATATCAAGGCATGGTGTAAACCTAAAACCACTCGGACATAGGCATAACTAGTAGCTATGTACGTACTCTCGTCACCTCGCGCGTACGTGGCCCCCACAAATAGAAGCATATATTAATTTATTCAACCTATGAAGTTAATTACCTAATACAAGACATGATTTGTAGAGTATATGGATTTGCACATATACTCGCATGTACTGCTACAAAGCACATGTATATCTTAACACGCTGAAGGAACTGATCATTGCCGCCATCATGCCAATTCAACCATTGCTAACCGATCCGACTTCTTCTAATTTACTTTGGACTTGCCTTAGAAATAATAATATCTCCATTCAAAACATAATGAACCCAAATCTACAATCATCCCGAGTGACCTTATTTCACGAGACCACGTTGTCTCAAAACCCACGAATCATCTCATACCCTCCTTGTGCGCATATTCGCATCTTCAACTGGTACACCCATCCTGATAATTCCTTCATGAATCCAAAGTTATTTTCTCTCGTTCCTCCAATGCTACACCGCAGACCGAAGATAACATAGAACACTTCAAGCCCTCTTTTCACAATCCGATGCAAAAGCTCGGTACTTAACCATACTACGAACATGAAATTTGTAGGCACCGCACTTTAACTTTTGAATCCACTAGGACCATTGTTGAGAGTCACCCACTCTGGCTTGGTCCCAAATATAATCAACTCCATGGCTCTGCTAGAACATGAACACCCTCTTAAAGTAGCACCCGACTGAATCACGTTCCTTGTAACTCACCTCTACATGAAGCATAAATCCTGATTCTTCCCAAAGCCTGAACATGAATCGATGAGGCCAATTATAGCACACAGTCCTCAAATCCGTTGCTCAAATTACCACTGATGTTCTTTTTCCTTAGTCGTGATAACCCACCAATATGCCGATAACCAGAAACCTAACAAGTAGACAACCATGCAATCTAATCGTAGGCGGAAGAGCTCTCCCACTAAGCTTGAAGCTACCATTACATAACCCAGGAACCTACTAAGTTTACTTCTTCCTCACTGACATGACCTCATGCAACCGACCCGCCAAATTCCTTGAAATCTCCACGTTAAACATTTCATGAATGCTCTGAATCACTAGCCACATTAACATATTCGACCTCTGACCAGATAGCCAGTAGAATTATTGGCAGAAGCTTCGTCAACACCACGCAACCATTAACCTGCTCACAGGAGGTAACCCACCTATGGAAATTCCATGATGACATCTTCCAACAATGTTTCACAAAGTATAATTATTGCGAAACCAATAAACTATCCTAAGCCCGTGCTCATTCACCAGTTGTACAAGTCCGTCCACTCCCCATTGACATCAACTAAAGGTGCGACAATACATTCCACTCCAAAGTCATGTTGCATCCCTCTTCATATTAAATCCCTCCTGTCACATCCAATCATCCTCAGTATAGTATTCAATATTCCAAATTAGTCCGTAGACCTAGTCACTGCCCACCGTGAATCCCAAATCACCCCAAACGTTTCTCAAGGCGTGTAGTCATCCTACCACAAAACCTATATGCTACTCTGCCACTCTCTCATTTTGGTCAAACTCACTCCTTTAAGCAACTACCCGACTCTTGTTTCTCACACTTGGCCTTCTAGAAGGTTATCCACCGCAAGACACCTCCCGCGTCCTTCCTAATCCTTCGCGCCCAGTTGTTGCCTTAAGTCAAAATCCATCTCTGTAGCACTTGAACCAATATATCTCTACCAATTTTAAACCCCTCCGAAGATTATATTCCTCGTGATGTCAACATTAGACATACCCATTTAAATTCCAAAATTGCTACACTTCACTATCTCTGACAACCGCTTCTCCGGCACCATTTCTTACTACTATGCCCTGAAGGTAAATTGATGGAGACCATGACACTTGCAAACCTTAATGCGTTCAAGAAGGACGGCGACACCACATCACAAATGAAAATTCCACCATGCTCGAAAATACCATGTCTCGTTACTCCATAACCCAAATTATAACATTTATAGTCTGATTGCCTTTCCTCCGCCGAAAATAAAATGTTGAATCTCTAAATCATGCACTGAGTAAACCTCCTTCCAAGTCATTCACTGCCTCGATGCATAGACAAGCATCTTACCATTACACAAACACTATGCAATAGCAACGCACGAATCGTGATAACAATCAATGCCAAATCTCAAAACCATAGGTAATACTGATATTGAGATGAAACGACAATAGCTCAAGGCAATGAAAATAGCTCAAATCAAATACGCAGTGAGAAACATCATGCACCACATCTGTAGTACCATTTAAATTCCTCGATTCCAATTCATAACAATCTCTTCACGCCGCGTAAGATTGAATTGGATGGAAATGAAGGCATAAGCCTCAAAGGAATCAAATTGCACGATGAAGAATCAATAAGTGAAGTGTTACTAACAGCCCTGTAGCCTCTCGAAGATATGTACAGACGTCTCCGTACCGATCTACAAGACTCTACTAGACTTTCTCATGACTCGTGAGACCTAAGTGAATCTAGTGCTCTGATACTATGTTCTCACGACCCAAAATACATTAAAAATCGTGATGGCCCCTAACACCGATGTCAGGCAAGACAACAATTTTTGATTAACTTAATTATTCACTTTAGTTTTTAATATCTCGATTTCCTTCAATTCAATAGTAAAAGATGGAATTTACAGAGTAAATAATAATATTTTAACAATTTCAATACTGAACAACCCCCTAATCACCCCAAAACCCGGTGTCACAAGTGCATGAGCATCAACTAGAAAGATAAAATAAAATACAACATCTTTCTGGAATACAAATTAGACAGGAAAGATAAAGATAACTCTGAAGGAGACTCTACTGTCTGCGGATCGTAACATGAAATGCAGCTCATCTAAGTCCCAATATTAACCACTAAATATATATGTGCCTGCACAACAAAATGTACAGCAAGTGTAGTATGAGTACGTATATAATCGCGTACCTAGTAAGTATCCAGTCTAACCTCGAAGAAGTAGTGATGAGGGTCGACTCCGACACTTACTATTGGCTATAAATAAAAATACAAACGATATAATTAAGCATGAATTACATAGAACAGCTGTAAGCTCAGTATCATGAAGTAAGTAAACAATTCTTTTATTAATAAGAAATTTCAAAATTTATTTTTTCATCATTTAACAAATTATATCTTAGGCCAATGAAGCAATATCAATTATTAGAAATTCCCAAGCAACCAATTCAATCATGCATAAACCATGCCGAGGTCGTACGACCCGATCCAACATAAATATTTAACATTTTCATTGCCAAGGGTCGAACGACATAAAATGTGCACTGCCGCGGGTCGAACGACACAAACCATAGATGCATCTATTTAACCTGCTAAGGCGAATGACCCGCTCCCATGAGAGTAGTGGAAATTTATCCCGCTCGCGGAATATAATTGCGATGCGGTTGAACATAGATTCTCTCAAGTTATTATAATATTTCTCAATTCTTTTTAAGAAAAAAATACGAAATTCAAATGAAAGCTTTTAAAATCTCAAATTCCTCAATTCTTACCCTTTTCAAGGCAATTAACAAGCAAACTCAATCTCGCTTCTTCTCAAGGTAAATAATAAACATATGTCAAATAACAATATCAACAAGGCATGGTGTCAACCAAAAACTACCCGGACATAGGCATAGCTAGTAGCTCGTACGGACTCTCGTCACCTCGCACGTACGTAGCCTTCACAGATAGAAGAATATATTAATTTTGTTCACCTATAGGGTTAATTCCCTCTTACAATGTTAAGAAGAGACTTACCTCGCTCTGAAGCTCCGTAGCCAACTCCCAAGCCTTTCAAACATCTCAAATCGATGCCCAACGCTCCAAAACTAATCAATAAATGTGTAAATCCATATACTCTAATACTCATTATAATTCAATTTACAACAATTCCCAACTCCGCTCGAAAAGTCGATAAAAATCACCCTCGATCCCACGTGCCCAGATTCTAAAATATTTCGAAGATAAACTTTACCCATAACACCACGAACTCAAATATATAATTTATTTCCAATTCTATGTCCAATTTCGTGGTCAAAAATTCAAAATACCAAATTTCTAGGTTTTCTACCAATGCCCCAAATTTCAACTAATTTTCATGCTTGAATCCATATAAAATCTTTGTATCTAAATCCAAATAGGTGGGAATCACTTACCTTATGTTTCATGATGAAAACCTCCTTGAAGCTCTCCAAACTCTCCCAAACCAAGCGAAGAGTGAAAGAAAAATGGGCCAAATCCCGTAATATAAACTCACTACCCAGCCCGACCTTCACACCTGCGGTCCTCTAGCCGCTTCTGCGCATCTGCTTGTGCGGAGGATTTCTCGCAGGTGTGGCTTTCCCCAAAGGCCAGCTCCTCCACTTCTGCGCACCTTCACCACAGGTGCGCATCCGCTTCTGCGAAAAACCTTCCGCACTTGCGATCTCCTAGCCCTCACTCTCTTCCGCTTCTGCGTCCACTGGGCCGCTTCTACGGGCTTGCACACCAGATGCCCAGTTGCTTCAGCACTTTATCCAAATCCAAATTCGACCCGTTGACCCTACGGAATCTACTCGAGGGCCTCGAGATCTAAACTATTTATTCCAACCTTTCCCAAAACATGATACGAACTCATTCGAGGCATCAAATCATATCAAGCAACGTCAAAATCATTAATGACACCCTAATTCAAGCTTAATGGACTTTAGAACTTCAAACTTCTACATTCGATGCCGAAACCTATTAAATCACGTCCGATTGACCTCAAATTTTTTAACACAAGTTACATTCGACATTATGGACCTACTTCAACTTCTAGAATCAAAATCGGACCGTGATATCAAAAGTCCACTTCCGATCAAACCTCTCAAAAACCTTCAAATTTTTTAACTTTCACCAAATGATATCAAAATGACCTACGAACCTCAAAATCCACTTCCGGATGCGTTCCCAATACCATAATCACCATACAGTGCTATTACCAGACTCATAATCCCAAACAGACATCAATAACGTTGAAATGCACTTAAACTTAAATTTATGAAATTCTTTCAAAATGCCAACCTTCCACAATATGCGCCGAAACATTCCCGGATCATCCAAAACCCGATCCGGACATACACCCAAGTCCAAATTCATCATACAAACATGTTGGAACCTTCAAACCCTGATTTCTAGGTCGCTTACTCAAAGTCAACCCTTAGTTAGATTCTTCTAACTTAAAGCTTCAGAAATGCGAATTCTCTTTCGAAATCCACTCCGATCTTTCTGAATTTCAATTCTGACCATGCGCACCAGTCATAATACCTGAAGTGAAGCTGCTCATGGCCTCAAACAACTAAACGACACGTTAGAGGTTAGAACAACCAGTCAGTTCGTTATAATAGAAATGATAAGTACATCGGTACATGAATGCTAAAAGTCCCAAAAACCCGGAGCGACGAGTACATGATCAATCTAGAGAATATACAAAACTACTACAACTACTATCTGAAAGTGATAGACAAAAATGGTAAATAAGGTAAAGGGAGATTCAAGTGCTACAAACCGTAGCAAGGCAAGTAGCTCACCACTAAGTCTCCGTAGATGATCGGCTAAAAGCCCGCATGACCACTGGTAGTACCTGTTGCAGTACCTGCACATCAGTGCAGAAGTGTAGCGTGAGTATGGAAAACAATGTGTACCCAGTAAGTATCTAGTCTAAGCTCGAAGAAGTAATGACAAGGGGTGAATATAAGTCTACCAAGACATATCATGAAATATATCTATGTACGGACTTTCGTCACCTCGTTCGTACGTGTCTCCCCGCAACAAGTATCACACAACAATAATACACCTAAGGGGATAAGTTCCCTCTTATAAGGTTAGGGAAGAGACTTACCTAAGTTCCAAGTCCTTAATCTGGCACTTCAACCTCACTAGAACTCTTCAAACGACTTCAAGGACTCCGAAACTAACCAAAAGTCATATAAACTAATAAATATATGCTCAAAAGTTCATAATTTAGCTATTAGAGTAATTGACATAACCAATTTGGAAGATTCCTAAAATTCACCTCGGGGCCTACGAGCCCGGATTCCAAAAAGTTTTGTAAAAAATGTTACTCATAACTTCACGACTCCGTACATGCATTTTGTTTAAAGTTCGAGTTCAAATCGACTCTCAACATTCAAATTCTCATTTCTCAAAATATAGCTAAAGTTTCTTAAAGTTTCACTTTGATTCTCCTAATTTTGATATTAAATCCCATGTATAATCATGTAAAATAGTGTTAAATTGAACAAAACCACTTACCCAGTGATTGTAGATGAAACTCCCTATTCAAAATCGCCCCCTAACGAGCCTAGGATTCCGAAAATGAGAGAATGTCTCCAAAATCCCGTCTGCTAGCCCTTTTACCAGGTGTAGATCTCGCATTTCCGACAGAGGGTTTGCATTTGGGAACCCTCGCAATTGCCGACAAGTGTTCACAATCGCGAACTAAGAAAAGCCTACAAACTTCGCAATTGCGAACAAATGTTCGCAACTGAAAACCAAGGCAAAAATCTACACGTTTCGCAATTGTGAACAAATGTTCGCAATTGCGAACCAAGGAAAAAATCTACAAGCTTCGCAATTGCAAATAAAATTTTGCAATTGCAAACCAAGGCAAAAATCTACAATATTCACAATTGCGAAGGGAGTTCGATTATTCTTGTTGCTATGATGCCATAATTACGATATAGATATAATGATTCAATAAAATCACAAATCAAATATCGTTTTCCCAATTTAGTATCCTTTATATCCAATAAAATGACGTTAAAACATCAAATAAGAGCGCGATACAATGATGGTAGGCTATAATCTCGTGTTTAGTCGCTTATTGCACTCTAATTTACTGCACTTTAGTTAAGTTTGAGCTTTAATCGCTAGTGTCTTGCACTAATTGTGTGTTTTATGCCTTGTAGGAATGATTATGATCTATGTAGATGTTTAATGAATTCATGCTATTCTGGAGCTTTGAAGTTGGAGTAAAAGCCCAAGGATTTGTAATGACCCGGCCGGTCATTTTGAAAATTTAAGCTTCGTTCAGTTGCATAAGGTCTTCAGCAACTTTGTATTATGTGTTAATACTTGCGTGCGTGGTCGAGTTTAGTTACCGAATGATTCAGAGTCAAATTGGAAGAACGATTCTAGATTTGGAAGCTTAAGAGGTGAGAGTTGAGCAATATTTTGACTTTGTTAGAACAACTCTGGAGTTGGTTTTGGATGTTTTCAACAGCTTTGTGTGATGATTTGGGACTTAGACGTGCGTCCGACTTTGAATTTGGAGGTCCACAGAGTAATTTGAAGCATTTCGGCGAAAGTTAGAAAAATTGAAGTTTTGGAAGGTTGAGAGGTTTCACCAAGAGTTGACTTTGGTGATAACGTGGTCGTACATCGATTCCGGAAGTTAGAGTAGGTCAGTGATGTTGTAAATGACTTGTTTGATAGGTTTCGGCATCGGTTGTAGATGTTTGAAATTTCAAGTTCATTAAGCTATAATTGGTGTGTGATTGGTGTTTTTGTTGTTGTTTGATGGTATTTGAGGATTCGACCAAGTTCGTATGGTGTTTAGGACTTGATGGATCTTTGGCTGAGGTCCTGGAGTCTGCGGGTGCGTTTTGGGGTGCGTTTGAGCGAGTCAGGGCATTTCGGCACTCTGATGTTGTTCTGGTACTTTTGGAAGTGCGGGCCGCACATTTTAGAGTGCTGAGGCACAAGAAAAAGTGCGGACCGCACAATTCTTCTTGCGGCAAACATTTCAGGGTGTTCTGCAGGTTCGTTGGTCCGACTTCGGGTACGCATCATTTGGACATTTATATAGAAAGTTATGTCCATTTTACTAAAGGCTGGTAGGGAAGAATTTGCTGAAGTGCGACCGCACAATTTAGAATACGGCCGTAGGACCTGGGACTTGAAAATATGTGGTCGACACTTTCGAAGGAAACTTTGGTACGATATAAATGAGGGTTAGGGTATTATTTCACATTTTGGACTTTGGGAGCTCGATTTGTGACGAATTTTCGTTAGGTTTTCAATAAAATCATGGGGGTAAGTGATTTTAACTCGGATTTGGTTAATATACATGAATATATCACTGATTTAATTAACTAGGTTCACAGGTGCTACGAGTCATAAGCGAGTTTAGTAGAGTCTTGCTGATCGGTACAGAGACATTTGTAATTATATTCAAGAGGCTACGGAACAATTACGACAATCTCACTTCTTTCATTCCTATCGTGCGATTTTATTGATCGCGGAGTTTTAATTTATATCATTATATTCTCTCACAAATGGTGAGGACACGAACTGTAATTACCGATGACGCTTCTCCCAGAGCAGGTATCGGTAGAGGTAGAGGCAGAGACCGACGAGGCACACGTGCCGCAGCTAAAGCACCTACTAGAGCAGCAATTGACGAACCGCCAGTAGCTCCAGTTGGGGGACAGGTACCGGAGGCGCCTACTGTTACCCCCGGACTTCAGGAGACCTTAGCGTAGTTCCTGAGCATGTTTGGTTCTTTGACTCAGGCGGGGTTGATTACGATTGCGCCATCTACTTCACAAATCGAGGGAGGGACTCAGACTCTCGTGACTCACACTTTAGAGCAGCGAGTTTACGTTGGTTAGGTTCTAGGTGTCATGGCGACACATCCTATGGTTCTAGTTCAGCCCGTGGTTAGGGCAACAACATTTGAAGAAGAGCAGTGTAGACTTGCAAGGTTCAAGAAATATGACCCTCCTACTTTCAATGGTTTGGATTCAGAGGGTACACAAGGCTTTCTAGAGGAGTGCCATTGCATTCTCCGCAATATAGGTATTATGGAGATGTGTAGGGTTACTTTTACTACGTTCCAGCATATGGGAGCGGCTTATCAGTGGTGGCGGGAATATGAGTTGGGTAGCCCGGCCGATGCAGCTTCACTTACATGGGTTCACTTTTCAGAGATGTTCTTGAGAGAGTTTGTACCTTAGTCCCTTCCAGATGCATGGCGCATGGAGTTTGAGAAGCTACGCCAGGGCACTATGTCAGTATCAAAGCATGCCGTTAGATTCAGTGATTTGGCTAGACATGCCCTTGCTTTAGTCGCTACAATTAGGGAGTGTGTCTGCACGTGCATTGAGGGGCTCAGGCATGATATTTGGTTTATCATGGCTCGGGAGTTGGAGTCAGATGTTTCATTTCAGCAAGTGGTAAGGATCGCTCACCGGTTAGAGGGCATGTGGGACAAAGAGCGAGAGGACATGTGGGGCCAAGAGAGAGAGGGAAGATGAGGTCATGAGAGAGAGGAAAGGGAGGCCTGGAGGCCTCGTAGACCGGAGAGATCTGTTGGTCCTTATTTTGGAGGCAGGGTGCGACATGGTAGAGGCTTTGCAGGTAAGCGAGCTCAGTTTGCACTCAGGCTTCGCACAATGTTTCAGATACTCATGGGTCTCAGAGCACCCATATCGCACAGTTCCCACAGCCACATCGGCAGAGAGGTTGCTTTGAGTGTGGAGATACCAGCCACATGGTGAGAGGTTGTCCTAGACTTCAAGCAGATGTGTCACACTTGGTTATTCATGCGAGTAGGGGGCTCCCAAGGGGGGAGGCCCGACCCATTGATGTGTTTCATATAGTATGCGTGAGTCCGTTGCACCAGATGATGTCATACAGATATGCTTTTGGTATGCTATAGAGGAGAACCATCCGTATTTCGTTACAGTTCTTCTTATCATGGTGAGTTCCACTATTTGTTGCTCCAGCTATGGGTGAGTTCATTACTCAGTATTTTATTTAGGTGTTTTCCCCTGTTGGGAGACTCTATGAGTGGTAACTCGTGTCTATCGTTTGTTCCTATTCGTTATTGAGAGTTACGAGACTAGTAGTGTATTTGTGTTGTCCATTACGGTAGGCTTTATGAGATTCCTGAGTATGTTGGTTAGGAGCTATGATTTTTATGCTCCACCGGTGTGGGATCCAGTACTTGTTGTAATTTGTGGCGGAATTGATGTAGTGGAAGGTTTCAGTTGGTTCTATGTATAATCTATCTGTGATTCTGAGTTGAGGGTGGGACCTTTGCGATTTCATGTGATTTGATGTATTTGAACCGGGCTGTGAACCGTTGTGGAAGTTATATTATGATGAGGTCCTTGTGAATTGTTTGTATACTTTGATTTTTCCATTTAAATTGATTTGTAGAATAGTATTGATAGAGAGTTGTGCATGTCAGGCTTGTATGGTAATTCTCTTATGTGTTTCTCCTTACATATTTAGTCATTTTCGTTTTGTTCTTCTTGAGTCTTAGCTTGCAGGCTGTGTGCCTGGTGGTTTTAGTTGTGACTTATTGATTCATGTATATAGTTATGAGGTATTCGTGTTCCTTGCATTGTCGTTAGTGTTGTGGAGGTTTGAAACAGAGTTCTAACGGATATGAGGCTAATTGTCGATGCTGGGTTTGATTTTGGGCAGCTATTGTGATCAAAAATATTATAATGGGACTATGTGTGGTGAGTCACGTTGTGTGGTTGTACCTTATGGGTGTAGGCATAAGTTGTTGCTGCTGGTTGGGACTGATACCGGGTGTGGATGTATGAATCAGAACTTTCGGAGATGAACGGAAGGTGTGAATTTTGACTTTAATGCTTTTTGGTATTAGTGGAAGGGGTAAATTACTGTTGAGATGGTGTCGTCAGGATCATGTGTATTAGAGTGACGAGGGGTCATTGGCGGGTGTATGTAGGATTTGTGCATTCAGTGATTTGATGACTTCGAGGCGATTCTTTGCACGTTTGAGGACGAACATTTGTTTAAGAGGGGGAGGATGTAATGACCCGACCTGTCGTTTTCAGAATTTAAGCTCCGTTCAACAGAATAAGGTATTGAACAACTTCGTATTATGTGTAATGACATGTGTGCTTGGTCGAGTTCAGTTACCAGATGATTCGGAGTCAAATTGGAAGAAGGATTCTAGTTTTGGAAGCTTAAGAGGTGATAGTTAACCCGGATTTTGACTTTGTGTAAACGGCTCCGGAGTGGGTTTTTGATGATTTCAAGAGCTTGGCGTGGTGATTTGGGACATAGGCGTGCGTCCGGATTTGGATTTGGAGGTGCGTAGAGTAATTTGAAGCATTTCAGCGAAAGTTGGAAAAATTGAAGTTTTGGAAGGTTGATAAGTTTGACAAAGAGTTGCCTTTGGTTATATCGGGTTCAGATTCATATTCCGGAAGTTGGAGTAGGTTCGTGATGTTGTATATGCTTTTGTGCAAAATTTGGGGTCAATCAAACGTGAATTGGTAGGTTTCGACATCGATTGTCGAAGTTTGAATTTTCAAGTTCATTAAGCTTGAATTGGTGTGCTATTCGTGTCTTTGTTGTTGTTTGATGTTATTTGAGGGCTCGACCAAGTTCATATGGTGTTTTAGTACTTGATGGTATCTTTTCTTGGGGTCCCGAGGGCCTCGGGTGTATTTTGGGGTGAGTTTTGAGCAAATCCGTGAATTTCGACACTCTGATGTTGTTCTGGTACTTTTGGAAGTGTGGGACGCACGTTTTGGAGTGTTGAGTTCAGAAGAAAAGTGTTGAGGCACAAAAGAAAGTGCTGAGGCGGAGGAAAAATGCAGACCACAGAGGAAAAGTGCGGACCACACTATTCTTCTTGCGGCCGCACTTCAGGGTGTTTTGCAGGTTCGATGATTCGACTTCGGAAGCTTATGTCTTTTGATCCAGAAGGAATTTGGAGATAATTAAACAAAGAATGTTGTAGCCCTTCGTGTCTAGTTTCTAGAAAGGTAAAGACATTATCATTTAGAAATTTACAGAAATTTATGTCCATTTTACTAAAGCCTGTTAGCGAAGAATTTGCTGAAGTGCGGCCGCACAATTTGGATTGCGGCCGCAGAACATGGGACATGAAAATGTGCGGTCAGCACATTGCAAGGCATCTTTGGTACTATATAAACGAGGGTTAGAGTATTATTTCATATTTTGGACTTTGGGAGCTCAGTTTATGACGATGTTTCGTGGGTTATTCAAGAAAATCATCGAGGTAAGTGATTCTAACTCGGATTTGCTTAATATACGTGAATATATCACTGATTTCATCATTTAATTAGTACTTTGAGATGGAAAATTTTGAAAAATTGTAGAAACATCATAAACTTTGTATTGGGGATTTGAAGGTCAAGTTGTGATCGGAATTGGCTAATTTTGGTATGGTTGGAATCGTGGATGAATGGGTATTCAGATTTCGTGACTTTTACCCGATTCCGAGACATGGGCTCGAGGCCCGACTTTTATGTTGACTTTTTGACTTTTGACTTAAAGCTTAGTATTTTCTTATGGAATTGATTCCGTTAGCCCGTGTTGATTGTATCAAATTATTTGTGGCTAGAATTGGGCCATTCAGAGTTAGAAAATCATGGAAGAAGCATTCTTACTCATTGATTGAGCTTGGTTCGAGGTAAGTATCTTTCCTAACCTTGTGTGACGGAACTGTCCCTTAGGATTTGAGTCTCATATGCTAATTGTAGTCCGTGTACGCGAGGTGATGAATGTGTGCTCAAACGTATTTGTGGAAAGTTGGCCTTTTAGGATTCTTAGGTCCTTATATTCACTGAGTATGAAGTTGTTCTTGATATGATTGAGTTCCCTATTTACTAGTTTCACCTCTACATGCTTTTATTGGAATTAATTACTTTATGATTCACTCTTATTGCCTATTCCTTGTGAACTAGAGTTACCGTTTCTTTGTAATCAAAAGGTCTTGAGTTGATTTACTTGTCGTACTCTTGTATTTATTGTCATTGTTGTTGTTGTACTTGTTGTTGTGATGCACGAGGTTTCTACCGTGCGGTTGTTGTTATTGTGATGCACGAGGTTTCTGCCGTGCAGGTATTATTGTGTTGCTTGATGCTTCTGCCGTGCTATTGTTACTGCTGATATTTGCACGTGCGGCGTGACAAGGAGGNTGTGTGTGTGTGTGTGTGTGTGTGTGTGTGTGTGTGTGTGTGTGTGTGTGTGTGTGTGTGTGTGTGTGTGTGTGTGTGTGTGTGTGTGTGTGTGTGTGTGTGTGTGTGTGTGTGTGTGTGTGTGTGTGTGTGTGTGTGTGTGTGTGTGTGTGTGTGTGTGTGTGTGTGTGTGTTTGGGGAGGGGGGGGGTTTGCGCATGTGACGAGACAACGTGGGAATATTATATTGCACGTGTGGCGAGACAAGACGGGCACTTACTTTATTATTGCACACGTGGCGATACAAGGTGGTCTATTACGGGGATTGATTGGTGATGACTTGTGATGGCCTGGGGGCATTCTTGTTGTTGATATTTGTGTAGTGATTCACTTACCTATGTGAGTTCTATTTTCTGTAGAAATTGTGGGAAAACATTCTACGTGTTGTCCGTTTCTTTTTCTATACTTACTAGCTGGCATGATCTATGTTAGAACACTTGCACAAGCATACACTTAGTTAAGCACTCCTATCGGTTAAGAGGATGGATCTTGATATTGTTGAGTATTGATGCACACCTTTGTTACTTGCTTTCTATGTGAGAATGACTCTCTTGTTACGTGAGTCGCCAGTGTGGTTATAAATTTGTAATGAGGGCACAAGATGCCAAGTGGTTAGGGTTCCTGAATTTGGACCCGTGAATTGTGAATACTCTGAGGTTCGGTACCTCGTGATGGTTATTGGCTAAAACCTAGTGTGAAAGCGAACGTTTTTGTTAAGTTATTACTTAAATGTCCTTTATCTGTGATCATCGGATTTGAATTGTGCTCCGCTCATACTACTTTGTTATTATTATGATGTTCCACTGTTAGTTGCTACTTTCCTTTTTTACTGCAATTACCGTATCGTTTTGTCATTATGCGTAGTCTTTATATAGATATTGCACTATGTTGTTCTGTACTTATACTTGTCAGGTTATTTAGTCCAGTAGGTGTCTTGACTGTTCCTCGTCACTACTCCTCCGAGGTTAGTCTTGATACTTACTGGGTATCGCTGTGGTATACTCATACTACACTTTTTGTGCAGATCCAGGTATTTGATCGTTAGTAGCTGTGCGGATCGATGCTGTGGAGACTCAAGGTAAACATGTTTCTGCGTTCGCAGGCTTCAGAGTAACCTTCTTATCTTGTATTTACACTGTTCACTCTTATTTCGAGACAATTGTATTATAGAGGTTTTCAAGCAAACTCTGTAGAGCTTATGTCTTGTACTACCTGTTTTGGGGTTGTCAATTTTTAAGAGATTACTATTTGAAATTGTTAGAAGTTAATATCGTTGTTGTTTCATTTAATTTTAGGCTTACCTAGCCCCTAAGACTAGGTGCCATCATGGTACCCAACAGAGGAAAATTTGGGTCATGACAGGATTTAGTTGGGATTGTGTTCGAGGGTCAACGGATGATAGTGTACTTATAGAACAAAATGAAGAATCGAGCAGGATGCCACCTAGGTGCACGAGCGCGCATGTGAGGAAGAACAATGTGAAAAATGCGCGGCCAAGTGCGCGACTGCGCACGTCCAACTCCGGAAAGTGTCCTATTTTGCCTAGGAAAAGGTGTTGTCACTTGGCCCTGACCCTACTTGGTATATATACATGAAAAAATGGTATTTTTGGGACTTTTGACACATATTAGACCTAAAGAATCTAAGGAGGAGTTGGAGAAGCAAAAGCACAACGGTTTCATCATTCAATCCCCATTCAAGACAAGGGTTTGGTTTGTTCTATGCTTTCCTTTAACTTAAACATATTTGTGATGAGTTACTCCATATCTATGGAGTAGTTCTCTTTAGGGTTTGATGGATTTGGTGTATTGATATTTTTTTTGTGGATTATACTCTAGTTTTATGTATTGAATCGTTTTTGCTGTTTTAATTGTTGCATCTATATTCACTTGTTAATGTAATCAAGAGAGGCATAACTTGTGATATTTTTGCATTTTATTTTGTTGGTCGAATTCATTAATTCTTCTTAGTAATCAAAAGAGGCTACTTGAATTGTTGATTAAACATAGTTAGGAGGATAACAGAGAGAGGTTCTCTTAAAGACCAATCCACTACAAATTCTTACATATCTTCACCGAGTTTAACTTAGTTCATTCTTGTGAGGTTGATACTTAATCGAGAGAGGAGTTTGACCTAACAATTGAGTGAATTCAAGATACTCACTTAACATTAGAAGTGAATTGATTAGAGTTATATCCCAAAAATTTATCTTGCACCTATCCTATCAACCCTATCTTCTCCTAATTGATAACCTTCCTTGCTCATTATGTAACGACCCAATCGGTCATTTTGCGTTATAGGACCCCGTTCCCCTAACTGAAACTTCCCATAGCGACTTATTGTGATTTAAGACTTGCGGGGACGGGTAGTTCTTGATTCAGAAGTGTTTAGAGTGGTATAGGAACACTCAGTTCCTTAAGATTGGCCTTTTTGGCCAAGTTTGACTTCGGTCAACATTTTGAGTAAAGAACCTCGGAATCGAGTTTTGACGGTTCCGGTAGCTTTGTATGATAATTTCGGACTTGGGCGTATGTTCGGAATGGGTTTTGGATGACCCGGGAACGTTTCAGCGCCCAATAGCGAAATAAGAGTTTCCTTAAGTTCATATTGTGGCTTGGGACGTGTTTTTATGTTATTGAGGTCCGAACGGAATTTCGAGACCGGAAATAGTTCCGTTATGTCAATTATGACTTGCTCGCAAAGTTTGGCGTCATTACGAGTAGTATAGGTCGGTTCGGCGCATTGATACCTAATTCAAGAACTTGAAGTTCTTAAGTTTGATCTTTAGGGGTTTTGAGGTGTGATTTTGAGTTTAAGTGTTGTTTTGAGTGTTCCGAAGGCTCGAGCGAGTCCGTATTACGATTTGGGACTTGTTGGTATATTTGGACGGGGGCTCGGGTGGGCCCAAGTGCCTCTTGGGCACCGAATGAGGCCAAAAACCAGCTGAAACAGTTTCTGGTGCACCTGATCTGGTGTGACCGCAGGTGCGGTTGCCTAGTTGCAGGTGCGGGACCGCTCTTGTGGTCCCAGCCTCGCAGGTGCGACCCCTAGGAAGGCTTCCCCTTCCTCGTAGGTGCGGAGCCGCTAATGCGGACTCCTGTCTACAGGTGCGAGCCCAGGCCCCTTCTCCCATTTGTTGTTATTATTTAAACTATATAATTGACTGAGAGTATTGTTGTCATTGTTTAAACGGCTTCATGTGAATTAGTATATTTTATGCCAGTGTGATTTGACATGCAGAGGTAAATTGTAAATTTATATTTGATATTTTCACGTCTTGTGATTTCTAGGACTGCTATCCCTGCCTAGTCTTATTTACTCCTGTTATTTAATCATCACCCTAGTAAGTATCACCTCTACTTCTTCGAGATTAGACGGGATACTCACTGGGTACATATTTGCTTATATGTACTCATGCTACGCTTCTGTACTTAATTGTACAGGTTCTGAGGCAAGTGCATCTGGTTATCAGACCGGGGCGCGATCTTGAGAGCATATTTGTACCCGACTCCACTGTGAGCTGCTCCCCTTGGCGTATCTCAGCAGCACTTTGGAGTGGTCTTTTGTTATTTCTGTCTATTTCCTTCAGACAGTTGCACAATTATTCTATCTTATATTGTATATTCTACTAGTCGGCCCGTAGACTTGTGACACTAGGTCCTGGAACACATCTTAGACACTGTATTTTGGCACTGTATATGCTTATCTATGGTCCTTTTGGTTATGTTGATTAAGTTGGTTAAATTATACGCTTTCACCCTACAATTTTAACCTTAAAATTATGCAAGTTATGGAACAATTTATCAAATAAGGTAATCTCGCTAGTAACACAAGTGTTCGCTTGCCTGACCTTGGCGTTGGGCGCCATCACGACCTGAGTTCGGATTTGGCTCGTGACACATTACTTGCGTCGATTGTCATTAGCCAATAGATTAGACTCTTAGTTAATTTTAGTTTTAATCACATAACTCTCAATTATTGATTATATAGGATAGCAATCTAGCTACAAACTAAGATAATATTGTTTAACTCCAATCCCTATGGATACAATATTATATTATACTATATTCGACTAGCGAGCATATTTAAGTGCGTGTTTTTGCACTCGTCAATTTTGGCGCAGTTGCTGAGGATTGGCAATCAATAGGGTTTGAAATAGTTTGTAGTGCTAATTAAGGAATTTCACTTTTTATTTTAATTTTAATTTTGTATTTTTACGGTCGGTGTTCTTTGATTGTGCGCAGGCTACAGATTTAGATTGGTGCATGACTCGATCTTCTGGGAAAGTAAGTGCAAGCTTAAGTACCGGCAATCGAGAAACAACTGTGATAGTTGACGGAGGTAAGAAATCTCCACGAGAATATAGAGACGGCTGGTCAATCATCAACCAAAGAAAATATGGCTGGAGATGATAATAAATTTTATTTGGCTGCGAGGGAGGTAGCTCAACGAAGAGAATAAGCCGCCCAGGATGCCGAGGAAGAAACTATTAGAGATGCTCCGATTATATATGAAGAGGATAGGGCTCGGAGAATTACTGAGAATCAACCTTTGGTTCCAAACCAATTCGGAAACATAGCTCCCAGGGTTGAGAGTCCACTTGGCGATTATGCTAGACTGGTCTACAACCAAGGCTTATCAAGTGTGAGACCACCTTCAATTGCAGCTAATAATTTTGAGTTGAAGCAAGGGTTACTCCAAGATCTTCAAAATAGTTGTGTATTCAGAGGAAAGATGAACGAAGATCCAAACAATCATTTGATGGACTTCGAGGAGATAATGAACACCATTCAATACAATGGTGTGTCAAATGATGCAATTTACTTAAGGGCATTCCCCTTTACACTCAAAGATTATGCAAATCACTAGATTCGAAGCTTGCATAATGGATCGATTAGAACATGGGATGAGATGACCATAAAATTTCTTGATAAATATTTCTCATCAGCTAAACATGTTTAAAAGATAAATCCACAACTTCTGCCAGAACGATACTGAAACTGTGTTCGAAGCATGTGAGAGGTTTAAGGAGATAATGCAAAAGTGTCAACATAGCAGAATTTAACTCTAGATGCAACTTCCAGGACTTTTGGAATGGTTTGACACCGGCCTCACACATAACATTGAGCAATGCAGCTGGAGGCCCGTTGATAAAGAAGACTCAAGAGGATATAGTCATAATTCTAGATGAGTTATCTTAAGATGCAAATCAGTGGCCCTCTGAAATTGCTGAAAGAAGAAGATCACTGGTGTTAACCAAGTTGATGCTAACACATCAGTGCAGGTACGACTCGATGCCATGGCCAAAGAAATAAGGAATCTAACCTTAGCCTCAATACAAAGTGAGCCCTATACAACATGTGATATATGTGGAAGAGGACACCCTACTTATGAGTTTCATGCCTCAACCGAGGAAGTTAATGCTATTGGGAATTATAACTTCAATGCAATGAATCATAAGCACCCCGGTTTTTTATGGAGTTCACGTGGGGGTACTGCAAATGCATGGAAATAATATAACTCCATATTCCAGGGACAAGGATCTTGAGGCTTCCAAAATCAGCAAAGGAAACATTTTCAACCTCAACAATTCAATCAGCCTGGGCTAGAAGATCTGATCAAGTCCTTTATTGTCAAGATGGATGAGAGGCTAGATGTTCATGGTGCATCTATAAAAGAACTTGACACAAGTTTACAAAACACGGAGAAGCAAGTGGGACAAATTGCAACCATATTGTCTGAGAGAATCTCAGGTACTCTACCTACTGATAATGAGAAAAATCCCAGAGAAATAGTGAATCTTGTGACCTTGAGAAGTGGGAAAGCGTTGAAATATCCCACTCTAGTCCAAAAAGATGTTGTGCCATAAAATGAAAGTGGGGAGCAGCTGAAAGTTGAAGTTGATAAGAAGAAGAAAGGCAAGAAGGGAGTTGAGAAAAAATGAGAGCAAACATATGCCTGCTCTACCTTTTCCCTAAAAGTTGTATAGAGAGAAGCTAGACAAGCAGTTTGAGAGATTTCTAAATATGCTGAGACAGGTTAATGTAAATTTTCCATTCACGGAAGGTATCTCACAAATGCCTGTCACACCTCCTTTTTCACTACCCCCGGATTGATGAAGGGTAATTAGGGAGTTTTTCCAATTAAAGTGACATTATTCGGTTTTGGGATTTATTATTAGTTTTCAGAGTTGCCAACCGGATTGTTGACGATGTTCCGGGACACCGATTTCATTAAAAATCCCAAACCAAAGAATTTTGACTCCGTTTTGATTTGTATGCGACCAGAAATCCGAGTAAGGAATTCTGTTAACCCAGGAGAAGGTGTTAGGCATTTCTGAGTTCCGTGGTTCTAGCACAATCACTTAACTATTATTAATTGGCCTAAATTATCTGATTGTTTACGTGTTTTCGCCTATCGTGCATTTAACCTCTTTAAAATTTAGCCGCTTTTGACATTTATAGATTTATCTTGAAAACAAGTCATGAGAACGTGCACTTGTCATGATTTTGGACATGTTACAAATACGTCACATGAAATGTACCCGCAATTGTAACACGTGATTTTTATTATTGTTTGGAGTTGGGGTCGGGGAATGAGTTCCAAACCCGAGTGTAGATTGTGTGACCATGACCATGGTCACGATGATTTATTATTTACTTGTTCCTAAAGCAAACTACAAAGTTCATAAGTTGATTTCCTACATTTGTGATCAATTGCAAGGGTCATGATTTATGGAATTATTGATGGAAAAGTATAAGATTCGGCTATTTTGGAATTAATTTTTATGGAACGTTCTTTATTAATTAGGAAAAGGAATAAACTCATATCTAAACGCAAATAAAAAATAGTAATTAGCCACTAAAACAAAACACTAAATTATTTAAACAAATCCCAAAATCAGATGCAGCAAAAGGGAGGAAAGCTAAGAACAAATACTTAACATAACAGTTGAGTTTATATCCATTTTTTAGATTCATATGCTAATACCAACGGAATTAATCAAACCATCATAGTCCATTACTTTGAGAAATCACAGCACGAGTACCCATTATTGTCACAGAGCTAAACTAAACCCAACCCAATTTCAGTTTACACAAAATTGTCATTTTATCAAGTGATTCTCATATTACAAGACAATTCGTATCGAATCAAATCGAATATTAAATAAATCTCAAGCTCTAATAACACCATGCTCGTAGAGATAAGTTGTATCAAGTGAATCAATAGTGACTTGCAATTGTAGTCACATCGAAAAGCACATTAGCAAACACACAAGTGAACGGATTGCAACATATTTTAAAATATCACGACGTTTAATCAACAATTATAGCTATTACAATATATAAAACTGAGATACATACCTCAAAAGTAAGGGATAAACTTAGCAAACCCGAATGAAGGCTAATAAAAGAGCCACGGATTGAAGATCAGCTCAAACAACAGTAAACACCAAACAGCATCCCACCGGAAAACTTAATCCAAATTGACCTCAATCAAACTAGGACACGTGATTAAATAACAGAAAGCGATTTGATTCCGTTGGCTCAAGTCGGGATACAACACTCGAAGGCAAAGAAGCTTGACAACAAAAATACAACTCAAGATTAGCCTCAAACGGCGATTCAAACCAGCTTCAAACCTCAGCTTACAGTCATGTTTTGTTCTGATTTTCCTTCTCGAAATCGGATTAAAAACAGTGAGGAAAACTAAAGTATTTGTATCCTCTTCACTGGTACTCAAACACTGATTCGTAGCAGGTTAGGTCACGATATATTCTTCATCATTCGTGGAGTTAAGCTTTGGATTAGAAGAAATGGGCCATGGATTCGAGACAAGGAGGACGAGACCAACAGTGGGTATAAGCATTATACTTTGGGGAGCATTTGAAGATGGGGCGATAGATATCTCTCTCGATTGAGGGGATTCTGTTGCGCGCTGCTACTGTTCTTGTAAAAGGGAAGCGAGTTCTTCCTTGTGTGTGAGAAAAATGGGGAAGGGTCTATGTTGAAGATAAGAAAGGAAGAAGAAGGCAGGAAGGGGAACGACACTAGTGTTTTTAGATTAGGTCCTTCGGTCTCCCTTGGTTCTTAGGGTCTAGTTTGTTTTAATAGGTGAGGGAAGCGAGTCGGGTTGGCAGGTCGTGGGCTCTGGACCGGTTTTCTCTTGGGTTGGGTGGAATTGGTTTGATGGGTAAGTGTTAGGCCCAGAAAAGTTGCCCCAAATTCAAGTTCAAACTTTTAAAAAAAACCCACATTTTCCCTTCTTTATTAGGCTTTGCGCAATTAACCATTTAGACTCAAATCTTAATTTAAATTCCATTTTTGGCTAGCCTATTTATTTATTTTACCTAACGACTGACTAATGCAATTGATTAATTAATTAACCCAAGAATGCGATCTTTGATTTTTAGTTATTTAAAAGATGCATTTAATAACGTAATTAAATCCTAAAACTGCAAGTTAAACCTAAGATGGCATGAAATGAAAATGTGACAATTTTTTATGATTTTTCTATAATTTTAAAGTTTTAAACATGCATGAAACGCAACTAAATAGAGAAAAACTCCTACAATTCATAAAAAATTATTTTTGATTATTTTTAGGAGTAATTTCCATGCGGGACAAAAATTGGGTGTTCACAGCTGTCCCTCTTTGCTCGAGAACATGAAGTGTTTTCGGGCAAAGATAAAGTGAGCAACTACGAGCAATTTTTTCCCGTTTGGTACTCCATTTGGAAGCATTTTGAAAAAGTTTAACCGAACCTTGCTTCGGAGGTTGCCTACATATCCTTGACTATAAAGGAATCAGGTCAGTGTAGTTCTGGAAGTTTTGGTAGTTGGGACTACTGGAAAGCTATGATTTCACTGCGGTTGCTACTGTTACTGCTGTTGAAACATGATCTTGAGTCTTGGCTGCTTTTATTCAGACTTGATCTGGACCTCGATGCTTGTTAGTTGTAGGAGTTGGTTCAAACTTCTTCAGCATTTCGGATCAAAAAGGGATATGCGTCGCTTGTGACTTCAGTTTTGTCTTGAGCGGTCGATATCTTTTATGTTTCCGTACTTTGGATTCAACCTTATCTTTCTTCTTTTGTTTTATTATTTTGGATCGAAATTTCTTCTTTTGGTCATCTCGAGTTCCAATGTCCTAAAAATGTAATCTGCACAAACATCAAAACGAACGAACGAAATTTTCTGCCCCAGTTTTCCTACTAGGAAAATTTCGTGAGTTATTGCAAGGAAATATATACTATCATATTGTTGAAAGCGATGAAAAGCTGGGAGCGGTGCATCTGTGGTTATTGCAGACTAGGGAGTGGATACCCTATATCTCAAAGCAAGGTCCACTGGGGTGGAAAAAGTGAAATCAACTAGGGATTGTATACCCTATGCTGGGGAAGAAATCAATTAGGGGATGCATACCCTCAACTAAAAAAGAAATCATCAATTAGGGAATGTATACCCATAATTGGCATAGACCAGGGAGCACGTGCACCCTATGTCGGGGAAAAGGATATCAATTAGGGAATGTATACCCTTAATTGAAAAAGAAAGCAACGATTAGGGATTGTATACCCTTAATTGGAAAGGAAAGGAATAATTAGGGAATGTATACCCTTAATTGGATAAGAAAACATCAATTAGGGAATGTATACCCTTAATTGAAAAAGAAAGCAACGATTAGGGATTGTATACCCTTAATTGGAAAGGAAAGGAATAATTAGGGAATGTATACCCTTAATTGGATAAGAAAACATCAATTAGGGAATGTATACCCTTAATTCGAAAGGAAATCATCAATTAGTGAATGTATACCCTTAATTGGCATCGACTAGGGAGCCGTGCACCCATGTCCGAAAAAAGACAATCAATTAGGGAATGTATACCCTTAATTGGATAGGAAATCATCAATTAGGCAATGTATACCCTTAATTGGAAAAGAAAAACATCAATTAGGGAATGTATACCCTTAATTGGAAAGGAAAGCAACAATTAGGGAATGTATACCCTTAATTGGATAAGGAAACATCAATTAGGGAATGTATACCCTTAATTGGAAAGGAAATCACCAATTAGGGAATGTATACCCTTAATTGGCATCGACTAGGTGGCCGTGCACCCATGTCGGGAAAAGACAATCAATTAGGGAATGTATACCCTTAATTGGATAGGAAATCATAAATTAGGGAATGTATACCCTTAATTGGAAAAGAAGAACATCAATTAGGGAATGTATACCCTTAATTGAAAAAGGAAAGCAGCAATTAGGGAATGTATACCCTTAATTGGAAAGGAAAGCAACAATTAGGGAATGTATACCCTTAATTGGATAAGAAAACATCAATTAGGGAATGTATACCCTTAATTTGAAAAGAAATCATCAATTAAGGAATGTATACCCTTAATTGGAATCGACTAGGGGGCCGTGCACCCATTTCGGGAAAAGACAATCAATTAGGGAAGGTATACCCTTAACTGGATAGAAAATCATCAATTAGGGAATGTATACCCTTAATTGGAAAAGAAAAACACCAATTAGGGAATGTATACCCTTAATTGGCATTGACTATGGAGCGCGTGCACCCATGTTGGGAAAGAAAACATCAATTAGGGAATGTATACCCTTAATTGAAAAAGGAAACCAGCAATTAGGGAATGTATACCCTTAATTGAAAAACAAAGGAACAATTAGGGAATGTATACCCTTAATTTGATAAGAAAACATCAACTAGGGAATGTATACCATTTATTGGCATCGACTAGGGATCGTGTACTCCCATGTCGGAAAAGGTGTAGTTAAGGTCTGGAGACCCTATACCAATTAAGATTTGAGTTGTTTTCAACACATTGTTTTTTGAATAAATGCGGGAAAGGATTTTGGAGAAAACTTTCCTTTTTGAAGTTGTTGGTGCAAAGCTGCTTCTAGCTCTTGCGCCTTTTCTCTTGGTTACACCTGCTTTTTCTAGGGTTGCTTTTGATTTGCACTTGTTTCTTATTTCAACAAAGAACAATTTGTTAGTTTTAAACGGTTGTTGGTTTTGCGGCCTTGATTATTTCAACTGTTTGATCTCGACTCTTTTGACGAAGATCTCGACCGCTTGTTCGCTTGCTTGCTGGAGATTGGGTCTCATCTTTAATCACGGGGACCTTGGCTTTTCAGATTTTGTTGTTGTGATCGGTCACGTGGGACCCAACATTTCAACTTTATTCTGCCATTGTAGGCCTTTCGCTTGTTTTCCTTTCGGATTTCTAGAGCATCGGGGGGAATTTTTTGCCCCTCGAATTCTATTGCAGTGGTTAGTCGTGTAGGACTTAACCCTTTTCCAACTTTATGTTGTCTTCCTTGGCCTTTCATTTCTGATTTCCTTCCATTTGACTTTAAAGCATTTGGAGCATTTCAGCTTTTTCAGTCTTTTCAGAGGGGGTTAGCCACGTGGGACTTAACCTTCCACCTCAATTGCCTTTATATGCATTTCGATTTGATCATCTCCCTTAGAGAGTTGTGTTTAAAGGATCAGCCAATGCGGCCAGTCGGGATCGACTAGATTCCCCTGACGAGGCTGGGTGCCCTTTGCATATTAGCCCGTGTCAAATGAGAGCCCTGTAAATCAGTTTTGCCATCCTTTCTTTGTTCTGACTTAGAAATAGAGTCAGACTGAAAGAGATTGAAATGAAATAACAAACAAATGGGGACAATGAATTTTGACAAGAAATATCTCTTTCGGGGAGAGAAAAAGGACTTATCTGGAGTGTACGCGGCTTTCAATGAACATGACATGCGTCTTGGACTGGTTGCCTGATCTATATAAACCATCTGACTTTCAGAAATTCGTCACCACTTTTAATTCGTGGTCGAGAAACCTTGCCCCAGACCACGTCGATATCGGTGACCAATCATCCTTTTTTCGATTAGTAGTGCCCTTTTCGGGTTTTCACCAGCTAACATCTCTCATTTCTCTTCTCGCCATTGCCCTGTAGTGCTCTTTGTGAGTTTTCACTAACAAGACTCTCTCATTCTTAATTTCTCTACTCGTCGTCGCCTTATGGTGCCCGTGTGGGTTTTCACCGATAAGAATCTCTCATTTTAATTTCTCTCATTGCTTGTATGAGGTCCAAGTAGATGTATCTTCCCATTCTGGCTTTTCTTTGTCGATCGATCGGAAGGACTTAGATAGGATTTGGGGTGAAAGAATTTGTATTGAATTACAACCTTAGAACTTTCAGGCGAATCATTGCCCAATCTCAACACTTGCCCCAGCTTAAACTCTTGGGGAAAATGTGGATTTTTATTTTGGTGTGACTGAACCCCAGGGAGAGGCTGCCTACGTATCCTTTCGGAATCAAGTCAGACGTAGTTCAGGCAAACATTTTTATTTTTGTTTTGGTTTTTGTTTTCTCTTCTATTTTTGTTTTGATTTCTTCCTTTCTCTTTTCTCTTTTTATTTTTATTTTTATTTTCTCTCTTTTTTTTCTTCTGATTTTTCTTCTTTCTTTCTCTTTTTTTTTTTTGATATTTTTTTTTAAGTTCCAAGGAGGTTAGTCAAAGAAGAGTAACCGACTCAAAGGGTTTACAAAATGGTAGTGTTTGGGGTAGCATGAATGAAAAGCCTTCATCATTCCGATCAACCATGTCATCATGAAGAGGTCAAACATAATACCTTTCGACTGCATCTGCATTGACAGCCGTTTCGGGGTCATTTCCTTCGATGTCTCCCAAATACAACACTCCTTTTGGAAGGAATTTCCTTATGATGTACGGACCTCTCCAATTCGGGGCGAATTTTCCTTTCGCCTCTTCATGGTGTGGGAGGATACGTCTTAACACAAGTTTCCATACTTCAAAGTTCCTAGGCCGCACTTTCTTGTTGTAGGCGCGGGCTATTCTTTATTGGTACAACAGCCCGTGGTAAACTGCGGCCATCCTTTTCTCATCGATCATCGTTAATTGCTTTAATCGGGGTTTGACCCATTCTTCATCCTCAATTTCTGCTGAGACAATAATCCGAAGGGAGGGAATTTCAACTTTTGCGGGTATTACGGCTTCAGTGCCATAAACCAATAGATAAGGAGTAGCTCCAACCGACGTGCGCACTATCGTGTGATATCCCAGTAATGCGAAAGGCAATTTCTCGTGCCATTGCCTGGAAGTTTGAATCATTTTCCTGAGGATTTTCTTAATATTTTTGTTTGCTGCTTCAATGGCGCCATTGGCTTTGGGCGTGTAAGGGGTGGAATTGCGGTGTGTGATTTGGAATTGTTCACATACCTCCCTCATCAAGTTACTGTTTAGATTCGCGGCATTGTCGGTAATGATAGTCTTTGGGATACCAAAACGACAGATGATATTAGAGTTCACGAAATCCACCACTGCTTTCTTGGTGACAACTTTTATTGTGAGTGCCTCGAACCCTTTTGTGAAATAGTTAATAGCGACCAAAATAAATCGGTGCCCGTTTAAGGCCCTTGGGTCGATCGGACCTTTGACATCCATTCCCCAGGCAACAAATGACCAAGGTGCTTACATAGGATGCAATTCTGATGGTGGTGCGTGAATCAAATCGTCGTGTATTTGACACTTATGGTATTTCCGGACAAAGCTAAAATAATCTTTCTCCATGGTCATCCAATAATACCCGTCCCCCAAGATTTTCTTTGCGAGGACGTATCCGTTTATGTTGGGACCGCATACTCCTGAGTGAACCTCGTTCATAATCTTTTCGTCTTCTTTGGCGTCTATGCATCTTAATAGATTCAGATCGGGAGTCCTCTTATACAGTACTTCCCAACTTAGAAAGAAACTGCTGGCGAGTCTCCGGATGGTTCTCTTTTGGTCCCCATTGGCCTGCTCTGGATATTCTTTTGTTTTCAAGAATCTTTTGATATCGTGATACCATGGTTGGACATCGGGCTCTACTTCGACCATGTTGCAATAATCATGCCTTTCCTTGATTTGAATTTCCAACGGGTCGATGTGAACATTACCCGGATATGGCAGCATTGAAGCTAGGGTATCCAGAGCATCGGCTAACTCGTTGTGGCATCGAGGAATATATCTGAACTCGACAGCTTTGAATCGTTTGCCAAGATCTTCCACATGTTGTCTGTATGGAAGGAGCTTAAAATCTCGAGTTTCCCACTCTCCTTGAGCCTGCTTGATGATCAAATCAGAATCTCCCATGATCAATAATTTTTCTACGTCCATGTCAATGGCCAAGTTCATACCCATTAAACAAGCTTCATATTCGGTAGTATTATTTGTACAGAAAAGCCGAAGGCGGGCCGTGGCGGGATAGTGCTGTCCCGTGGGTGAAATCAGGATTCTCCCAATCCCAACACTTTTTGCATTTACAGCTCCATCAAAGAACATTTCCAAGTATTGGCGTCTTCAAAAGTTATCTCGACTGAATTTACCTCTTCGTCTGGGAAGTAAGTGCTTAGGGGTTGGTAGTTTTCATCGACATGATTTTCTGCCAAGTGATCTGCCAACGCCTGGGCCTTCATTGTCGTGCGAGTGACATACACTATGTCGAATTCGGTGAGCAGAATCTGCCTGCCACTTAGCTAATCTCCCGGTGGGCATTGGCTTTTGGAATATGTAGTTCAACGGGTCCAACCTAGTGATGAGGTAGGTGGTATAAGCCAATAAATAATGCCGGAGTTTATGAGCGACCCAAGTTAGAGCGCAGCACGTTCTTTCAAACAGCGTATACTTGGCTTCGTAGCTCGTGAACTTCTTGCTCAAGTAATATATGACTTGTTATTTCTTCCCGGTTGCGTCATGTTGCCCGAGAACACACTCAAAGGAATTTTCCAACACCGTCAGATGTAAGAACAAATGCCTTCCTGGTTCTGGTGGGACTAGCACTGGCGGGTTCGACAGATATTCTTTGATCTTGTCAAAAGCGTTCTGGTATTCGTTCGTCAATTTGATGGCTGCATCTTTCTTCAACAGCTGGAATATAGGCTCACAAGTGGACGTCAACTGAGCGATGAACCTGCTGATGTAATTCAACCTACCCAACAGGCTCATACCTCCTTCTTGGTTCTTGGTGGTGGGAGATCCCGAATAGATTTTATCTTTGTCAGGTCTAGCTCGATGCCCCGTCGACTGACTATAAACCCCAGTAATTTCCCAGACGGAACTCCGAAGGCACACTTGGCCGGGTTTAGTTTCAGATCATACTTACGCAGGCGTTCGAAGAATTTCCTCAAATGCTGGACATGGTCATCTTGCGTCCTAGATTTAATAATCACATCATCCACGTATACCTCAATCTCCTGATGCATCATGTCGTGGAAAATGGCGGTCATGGCCCTCATATATGTTGCTCAGGCGTTCTTTAGATCGAACGGCATGACTCGGTAATAATAGGTGCCCTAGGGCGTAGTGAAAGTTGTTTTTTCTGAATCCTCTTCATCTATCAATACCTGGTGGTATCCAGCATAACAATCCACGAAAGAGTGTACCTCATGTTTGGCACAATTGTTAACCAGGATATGTATGTTTGGTAGTGGAAAGTTATCTTTAGGGCTTGGTTTATTCAAATATCAGTAATCGACACATACTCTGACTTTTCCATCCTTTTTAGGTACTGGAACCACATTGGCTAGCCAGGTGGTGTATTGGACCACCCGGATCACTCCCATTTTTAATTGTTTAGTGACCTCTTCTTTGATTTTGTCACTCATTTCTGTTTTAAATTTCCTCTGCTTTTATTTGACTGGTGGATAACCGGGGTAGGTTGGCAATTTGTGTACCACCAAATCAACACTTAGTCCGGGCATGTCGTCGTAGGACCAAGCAAACACGTCTTTGAATTCGAATAGAAGTTGAATCAGAGCGTCCCTAGTTCTTTCATCAGTGTGGACGCTTATCATGGTTTCTCGAACCTCTTCTGCAATACCCAAGTTGACGGGTTTTGTTTCGTTTAAGTTCGGCTTAGGCTTATTCTCGAATTGTTCTAATTCTTGATTTATTTCCCTAAAAGCCTCTTCTTCGTCATATTATGGTTCTTGACTCATTATTTCGAGGTTAGACAGCGTATTAAGATCAGAGCATGAAGTCCGCAAGCATGTCATGTTATTTAAAGCGGCATTATTAGGACATAAAATAAGAAAAATAGGCAAAAATCAGAAGGAATAATAGACTATGAAATTTTGATTTTCATTTCATTGAATTTGAACATAGGAGGGTTTACATCGGAATTCAAAAAGGCAGTAAATTAAAAACACTTGAGTCAAACCCTGAAATAACTCATAGTGTAGGAAAGATGGCAAAACTGAACTACCGAGTCTCCCGCCTGACAGGGAATGGAGTATCCTTCCAATTATGCAACCTGGTGTTTGGTCCCATGTATTGCACCTCAGCGGTGCTTGAGCCTTCTCCCAACTAGACCATGTTAGTTTCATACAACATCTGCTTAATGGCCTCGCAGATTCCTTCAATTTCTTCGGCCGTAGAGGCCTCTTCTTTTTCGATATATTGCGGTTCGATGAATGTCTCAATAATATGCGGTACTGGCTGAGGTAAGTCCCATCCATTGCATTTACGGGCGTCGGCCCACTTCACATCTTCATCTGAGGCTTGGAAACCTATGCCGAAGAATTTGTTAGCGGTAGGTAGAGAGATCGGTTCAGTGATACCTTGCAAGGAAACTCCAACCCCTTTTCCGGGTCTGTATCCATGTCTAATCATGTCGGTAGCGACCATGACTAACATATTTGATAGGCAGGGTTGTGGGCACGGAGAACCTTCCTCATGATGCTCGGCAAGCACAATTTCAAATGTTTGATAGACAATATGCTCACTCCCCTCTCTGGCTTCAAGACAAGGGACCGAGGGGTCTCTGTAGATTGACTGCTCGTCCTCCCCGTGAACCACTATCTCCCGATTTTCATAGTTGAATTTGACCATTTGATGGAGAGTAGAGGGTACTACTCCAGCGGCATGAATCCACGGTCTTCCTAGCAAGAAATTGTATGAGGTATCCATATCTAGGATTTGGAAGGTTACAGTGAAGTCCACAAGGCCGATCGTCATAACTATGTCTATTTCGCCAATGGTGTCCCTTTTGATTACATCGAAGGCACGAACACATACATTATTCGGCCTGATTCTCTCAGTGCTGATTCCCATTCGTTGTAGTGTGGATAAAGGGCAAATATCTACCCCGGAACCTCCATCAAGCATAACTATCTTCACATAATATCCCTCACTTTTAACTGTTAAGTGTAAGGCTTTATTGTAAGCAGCTCCCTCGGGAGGTAGATCATCCCGGCTAAAAGAAATTTTGTTTACTGCAAAGAAACGTTCGGCCATTCTTTCCAATTGTTCGACTGAGGTCTCTATCGGCACATACGCTTCATTCAGCATTTTCAAGAGTATTTTCTAATGCCCGTTTGAGCCCATCAAAAAAGATAAGAGTGACACTTGATCAAAAGTTTTCCTGAGTTCCTCAATTGTGTCATATTTAGTCATGTTCATCTTCTTAAAGAACTCTTCAGCTTCCTCGGCAGTGATAGGTCTTTTAAGAGGGAAACATTTGTGCTTGTTTTTTACTAGCTCCTTCGGATTGAGGTATCCTTCAGAGGAGTTTGCTTCGATTGCTTCCCCTGTGATCTCTTTCCCTTTGTATGTTACTACCATCTTGTTGTAGTTCCAAGGGACGACAATAGTATTTTTTACGGGAGCTTGCAGCGCGCGGCTAATAACCACGGGCTCATTCAGCCTGGGTGAAATTATTTGCCCCCGCGACACGTATGTCCCCTTTGGTACATACATTGTCAGGCCGTTTTCCATGGCTCTATTGAATTGTAGCCTTCTAGGAGGGCTCAACATACCTTGTTCCTTCTTGGGTGCCCTGGGGATGTAAATAACGACGTCTTTAGAAGATCCTACCTTTGTCTTGGCTTCAGGTTTCCCCGTAGCTTGAGGAACGGGATTACTCTTTTTTATTCCTTTGGCTGGCTTGGGTGTCGCCTTAGGCTTTTTCTTTGCATCTGCGATGGCAATGATAGCTTTCAAAGATGGATCAAAATCTTGGTCCCTCGCAGATCATGCCGATAACAGGCCCATTGTTATGGTTGAGCAATGGATTGTTAGTCACATTGGGCGCTTCTTCATCCCTTAACACTACCTTCTTTTACTCTATAAGATTTTCCACAGCCCGCTTGAGAGTCCAGCAATCCTCCGTATCATCTCCCTCTGCTCCGGAATGGTAGGCACAATTGGTTCCGGGTTTGTATGACACTGATGCAGGGTTTTGTCTGGTCGGAGGTACGGGCTGCAGAAGCCCCATCTGGACTAATTTTGGGAAAAGGCTTGAATATGGCTCACCGATAGGAGTGAAATTGAGTCTCCTCAGTGGCTCACGGGGGTAAGCATTGTACGGGTAGTTGTTTTGAGGAGGGCGTGGATTGTATGGAGCTGGGGGAGGATGGTTATTTCTTGGGGGCGGAGCTCTGTTCTGGTTGTATTGTTTTTGCGGCCGGAGATGCGGGTGAGCGTTCATCACCTCATAGGGAAAGGGAGATGTAGGGTAAGTTGTGTTTTGGTGAGGGTAGTAGTGTTGGGAGGTTTTGGGGAATGGACCTGAGTGTTGCCGAGGACCCCTGACATCGGAAACCATCATGGCCCCTTCTTCTTTCTTCTTTCTGTTGGCTGCACTCCTGGATCTATTTTGGATGGCCTGGGAAGTTTCTCTAATGGTTGATTGGCTTAGGATACGACCGGTCTTTAAACCATTCTCAACCATTTCCCCAATTTTGATTGCTTCTGCAAATTGTTTGCCCATAGGGGACATCATATTTTGAAAGTAATCCGCTTTTTGTGTTTGCAGAAAAATAGTGACCATTTCGACCTCATCCATCGTAGGTTTGACCCTAGACGCCTGCTCGCGCCACTTAATAGCGTACTCTCTGAAACTTTTTGAGGACTTCAGTTTGAAGTTGGATAGAGAGTTTCTATCGGGAGCGATATCCACGTTGTATTGGAATTGTCGAACAAAGTCGCGGGTTAGGTCATCCCACACGTGCCAGCGGGATATATCCTGGTCCATGTACCATTCTGATGCAATCCCTGTTAAGCTCTCTCAAAAATATGCCATGAGAAGTTTCTCTTTCCCACCTGCTCCTCGGATTTGGTTGCAATACCTTTTCAGATGAGCTGTGGGGTCCCTATGTCCATCATATTTTTTGAACTTGGGGGTTTTAAACCCGAGAGGCAAGCGGACGTGTGGGAACATGCACAAATCGACGTAGGAGACGCTTTTCTGCCCGTTCAGCCCCTATATGTTCTAGAGGCTCTGCTCGATACTCTTCATTTCCGAGCCATTTCTTCATGCTCGGGGCTTTTCTTATCTCGTACCAAAGTAACTTCATACTGAGGTTGTTGGGGGTATGAATCAGGAGTGAACTGAGTGGTGCCCAGAAATGATGGCGTTTGGAATGTAAACGTCGGCGGCTCAAAGCTAGTCCCGGTGATAGTTGGTGGTGCCATGGCGGAGCTCGGTGGTGCAGTGAAAATGTTGGATGATGCACAGGAAAACAAGACCTAGGGGCGAACCTCAGAAGGTCTTCCGGCAGAGTGAGCCGACATAGTTGGGTATCCGAACGGCGTGGACGGGTAACTTATAGGGATGTTAGAAGTTCCAGCTGTCCTGGGGATGGAACTGGGGGGTTCCCTACCATTGGACCATGCGTCCCACATTTCTAGCATGCGGCAATGCAGGAGCCTATTCTCTTCAGCTGTGGCTGACTCAAACGTTGGGATGACTGGATTCGGGTCCTCCACAGTAGAGTTGACGATTGATAAGTGGCTTTCGGATGTCATTTATATGCTTCCCTTTGATCTAGTGAATTAGGGATGGGGAGCCACGTTACCACAAAAACCAACCACCCTAGAAAAACACCTTTTAGAGTGAACCAACAAAACGTTAGGCCGGTACATTTTATCATATAGGGAAATCACACGTTTGGGGTATGCAATGCACTTAGGAAATTTAAACGCTTTCTATATGTTTTGCAATGGTTCTGTGTCTCATTCCGGCTTTATTTTCCCGGATTTGAACTTTCCTCCATTTTTATTTTATTGCCATCCTTTTGCCTTTCTCTACCACTCTTTTCTTTCTTTTGTTGTATTATTTTTTGCCCTTTTATTTCTCACTCACTTTCACTTCTTAAGATTATGATCGAATCCTATGTGGATTGCCTACGTATCACGGCGCCGCGTGAATTAGATCATTACGTAGTTCAAGGGATAAATCTGAAGGAAAGAAATAAACATTTTTCGAAACTTTCATTCATTGGATAAAATACTTTCAACTTCATGAGAAACTTCAGCACATTTTGAAACTTTTAAAAAACTATAAAAGACTTAAGACACATTTTCTTGGAAATGTAAAAACTACAGTGGACTTGGACAGGACTACAACAGGAAAATAAAATACAGACTCGAGAAATATCCAAAATACATCAGTGCTTCCATTGCTTCAGGCACCCATGAGGCATCATTCAGCCTTGCCACGGGCCTACGTGCTATATCTTGTTGGAGGCGGTAGAGGTCGTCCATTATCTTGTGGACGAAGATCATAACCGCTGAGAAGAAGGTGGTCCGAGTTATATTTTCGCATTCCTGGCATTTGGTGACAATATAATCAGCTATCTCCCGGATCCTTTGTCTGATGATACCTTTCTCCTGAAGTAGACACCCGATCTGCTGAGATCTTGCCTCTAAAGCCTGGGCGTCTTTGTGAGTCTGCTTTTGCCACTGTCACAATTCTTCTTCCAACTGGGCTATCATGTCACAACACTGTTCTATTTCTTTCTTAAACCTTTGTGCTTGTTTGGCCATCTCGTTTTCAAAGGTGGCCATTCTTTCTTTCAATCCCAGAACTTCTTGGTCATGCTTTCTCTTCAATTTTTGCACGAATTCTGCACTTTCTTCGGCATTATTTTACAACTTTTCTCGAGCTCGGGTCAAATGTTCCTCGGCTTTGTCCAAATCGTCACCATAGCTACACAACCTTTGCCTGATACTGGTGACAAGTCTTTCGTCGGCTCTACTTCTTTCGGGGTTTTCAATGGCTATCCTCATTTTCTGAATGTGAGCCCTGAGGGCTTCATTTTCTTTGTTCAACCTGTTTCTTTCCCCTTCGGCTGCAGCGGTTTGTAAAGTGTCTTCAAATTTGAGCTCTCAGATCTGGGCCTCCAGTTTACTTATTGTAGCCCGGTAGTTGTTTTCCTTTTCTAGCCAACCCCAATGTTCTTGTGTCTGCTCAGTAAAATGCTGCACGTGAGGTCTTTTCGCAAGTCGCTCTGGTTCTTGGTGCTCTCGGCCTCTTCTACCATACCAAGAAATAAAGGATGGCTTTACTTCCCCTTGAGATAAGTTTCTCACCCGAGTCTGAGGCTCTTGCACTGGTTCCAAATCTGACGGACCCTGTTTTCCGGAAATGTAGCTCTCGGACACAACTCAATGGCTTGTTTGCTTAAGTCCTCATCATGTGGAATGCCTTGTTGTCTACCCAATTGCCGTAAGACCCGATGTGGGGCATATGGCTGGATACTCCGCAGACCCATTAACAAAAGATAGCACACTTCAGCGGACATATTGATAACCTCGCCGACGGGGAGCCATCCGAAGGTCCACTCGATTCGGTCGGCGGTCAATGAACTGAGGTGTGAGTGCCAAGCTTCTGTGCCCTCAGGAAATTTGTGGCCTTCTACCGAGTGCTGTGTTCTTCAATACAATTCAGACCGGTTAAGCCATAGTTCATGTAACCTGGGCAGTGACAGAGGTGCTCGATCATCCAAATTTGTAGGAGCAGGTTGCACCCTTCAAAGAACTTTCCCCCTGACTGACAAATTGTCAAGGCACGGTACATATCGGCTAAGATCATTGGTATAAGAGTTCCATTGTTCTTTTTTGTCATGAAATTCGCCATCCCTACGAGTCTGATGTCTATCAGTCCGTCACCTCGGGGGCAGATTAAAGTGCCCAGGAATGCTACCACAAAAGCTAACCCTCGCGGGCTTCCCATTTAGCCTGGTTCTTGTGGTGAGTCAGACTAGTATTTTCAGCTTCATAGCCCCGAGGATCTCCATACCGTTTGTACAGAAAATAGAAAGTGCAGAACTCTTCATCCAGGTGTGAGTCTTGAGTGTCACGACTAATGTTCAAAAGATCCAAGAACTTGTGTGCAGTTACCGCCCTGGGTGCCACCGGATACCGACTTCTAAGATTGTCACCAAGACCAGCATACCCCGCTATTTCCTCTAGCGTGGGTGTCAACTCAAAGTCTGAAAAGTGGAACACGTTGTGGGCAGGGTCCCAAAATGACACTAAAGCTTCGACGATATCCAACCTCGGCTTGATTTTTAGAAGGCCAGTGAGTCCACCCAAAGCTTTTACGGCAGACTTTCTACTAACTTCCCCCAGGTCGCTCCACCACATATGGAGTCCCACGAGAATTTCCTCTACAGCCCTAAAGGGAGTGTTTTCAAATATATTCATCCTGCACATTTGTTTGAATGTTTTGATTAAGAAAACAAAGTCATACAAGGTTTTGACTGAAAAAAAGTGTAATTTTTGCAAAAGTTTTGTAATTAAAAAAAAGAAATAGACTGTCTTTGCGAATACGGCCCCTCAATACTTTGGGTAGGAAGCTTTTAGGGCTGTGCTCGCTAATTGGGCCGAAATTTTTCGAAAAGACTATAAGTGACTATTTCTGCAAAAACAGCATTCCGGCGTCCCGTTGGGACAGTTGGCTATTTTAGTCAAGAACTGCATCACCTAATTTTGCGACCGTATTTTCTGTCTTGGTTTTGAATATAAGTTTGGACCAGATGAGGGTTGCCTATGTATCTCACATCCGGTGAGAATCAAACAATGCGTAGTTCGAGAAATCTCGACACAATTTTAAAATATGCACCAAATTACTTCAATACTATTTTCAAAAATTATGGCAGAGCTTTGGGATAATTTTGAATATCGGGTTTTTCAAAAATTGGCTAAATCTCCTATTCTATTCCTCTCTTGGTTTTTCTGTCATCTCCTTTTCTTTTCTTCCCATTTTGTTGTTTATTTCATTTTTTTTATATAGCCGGTCAACAAACAAACCATAACAAAAATGTTGTACACATAGCAAGTAGGATGCACCGGGATAGTCTTTCATTTCGGGTTCACCTATCCTAGACGGACCCAACCCCTGTGTTGAGTCCCCTATGTCAAATGCACGTGATGCAAGTAAACGTTCCTACTAGGGATCCGGCATGAGGCTATGTCATACTAGGTTTATACCCTGGGGTTTTGTTCTAGACAAGGCTTACCCGAGCATAAAGCTCGAGCCGAGGTCGAGGCAGCGTACCGGGAATACAGAAGCTTCACCGGCTTTGCAACTTGTCCGTACCTCGTTTTAAATTTTGGATGACTCTAACAGAAAAGAAGTCACATGAAGTGCACACTTCCCAGATGATTTAGAAAACTCAGAGAGAAGAAGGGTTTCGGCACAAATTTATACGCGGTTCAAATAATATCAAAGCGGTAAATGCAGCAATTAGCACATCAGGTTTAAACACGTAAAATCAGATAATTATCAAAGCCAAATATAACAGCTATCCTAAGCTCGAATTCTTGAACCCTGAACCAGAGATTCTAGGTTCAATCCCCAACAGAGTCGCCAGAGCTGTCACACCTCCTTTTTTACTACCCCCGGATTGATGAAGGGTAATTAGAGAGTTTTTCCAATTAAAGTGACATTAAGTGACATTATTCGGTTTTGGGATTTATTATTAGTTTTCAGAGTCGCCACCTGGATTGTTGACGATGTTCCGGGACACCGATTTCATTAAAATCCCAAACCAAAGAATTTTGACTCCGTTTTGATTTGTCTGCGACCAGAAATCCGAGTAAGAAATTCTTTTAACCCGGGAGAAGGTGTTAGGCATTCCTGAGTTCTGTGGTTCTACCACGGTCGCTTAACTATTATTATTTGGCCTAAATTATCTGATTGTTTACGTGTTTTAGCCTATCGTGCATTTAACCTCTTTAAAATTTAGCCGCTTTTGACATTTATAGATTTATCTTAAAAACAAGTCACGAGAACGTGCACTTGTCATGCTTCTGGACATGTTACAATTACGTCACATGAAATGTACCCGCAATTGTAACACGTGATTTTTATTATTGTTTTGAGTTGGGGTCGGGGGCATGAGTTGCAAACCCGAGTGTAGATTACGTGACCATGACCATGGTCATGATGATTTATTATTTACTTGTTCCTAAAGCAAACTACAAAGTTCATAAGTTGATTTCCTACATTTGTGATCAATTGCAAGGGTCATGATTTATGGAATTATTGATGGAAAAGTTTAAGATTCGGCTATTTTGGAATTAATTTTTATGGAACGTTCTTTATTAATTAGGAAAAAAAATTAAATCATATCTAAACCCAAATAAAAAATAGTAATTAGCCACTAAAACAAAACACTAAATTATTTAAACAAATCTCAATATCAGATGCAGAAAAAGGGATGAAAGCTAAGAACAAATACTTAACCCAACAGTTGAGTTTATATCCATTTTTTAGATTCATATGCTAATACCAACGGAATTAATCAAACCAACATAGTCCATTACTTTGAGAAATCACAGCACGAGTACCCATTATTGTCACAGAGCTAAACTAAACCCAACAATTTTTCAGTTTACACAAAATTGTCATTTTATCAAGTGATTCTCATATTACAAGACAATTCGTATCGAATCAGATCGAATATTACATAAATCTCAAGCTCTAATAACAGCATGCTCATAGAGATAAGTTGTATCAAGTGAATCAATAGTGACTTGCAATTGTAGTCACATCGAAAAGCACATTAGCAAACATACAAGTGAACAGATTGCAACATATTTTATAATATCATGACGTTTAATCAACCAATAATAGCTATTACAATATATAAAATTGAGATACATACCTCAAAAGTAAGGGATAAACTTAGCAAACCCGAATGAAGGCTAAGAAAAGAGCCACGGATCGAAGCTTAGCTCAAACAGCAGTAAACACCAAACAGCATCCCACCGGAAAGCTTAATCCAAATCGACCTCAATCAAACTGGGACACGAGATTAAATAACAGAAAGCGATTTGATTCCGTTGGCTCAAGTCGGGATACAACACTCGAAGGCAACGAAGCTTGACAGCAAAAATACAACTCAAGATTAGCCTCAAACGGCGATTCAAACCAGCTTCAAACCTCAGCTTACAATCATGTTTTGTTCTGATTTTCCTTATCGAAATCGGATTAAAAAAATGAGAAAAACTAAAGTATTTGTATCCTCTTCACTGATACTCAAACACTGATTCGTAGAAGGTTTGGTCACGATATTTTCTTCAACATTTGTGGAATTAAGCTTGGGATTAGAAGAAATGGGCCATGGATTCGAGACAAGGAAGACGAGACCAGCAGTGGGTATAAGCATTATACTTTGGGGAGAATTTGAAGATGGGGCGGCAGATTTCTCTCTCGATTGAGGGGGTTCTGTTGCGCGCTGCTACTGTTCTTGTAAAAGGGAAGCGGGTTCTTCCTTGTGTGTGAGAAAAATGGGTAAGGGTCTATGTTGAAGATGAGAAAGGAAGAAGAAGGCAGGAAGGGGAACGACGCTAGTGTTTTTAGATTAGGTCCTTCGGTCTCGCTTGGTTCTTTAGGTCTAGTTTGTTTTAATAGGTGAGGGAAGCGGGTCGGGCTGGCGGGTCATGGGTTCTAGACCGATTTTCTCTTGGGCTGGGTGGAATTGGTGTGATGAGTAAGTGTTGGGCCCAGAAAAGTTGCCCCAAATTCAAGTTCAAACTTGAAAAAAAACACCTTTTTTCCTTCTTTATTAGGCTTTGCGCAATTAACTATTTAGACACAAATTTTAATTTAAATTCCATTTTTTGGCTAGCCTATTTATTTATTTTACCTAACGACGGACTAATGCAATTAACTAATTAATTAATTACCCCAAGAATGCGATCTTTGATATTTAGTTATTTAAAAGATTCATTTAATAACGTAATTAAATCCTAAAAATGCAAGTTAAACCTAAGATTGCATGAAATGAAAATGTGACAAATTTTTATGATTTTTCTATAATTTTAAAGTTTTAAACATGCATGAAACGCAACTAAATAGAGAAATACTCCTAAAATTCATAAAAAATTATTTTTGATTATTTTTAGGAGTAATTTCCATGCGGGACAAAAATTGGGTGTTCACAATGCCAGCTTATGCCAAATTCTTGAAGGAGATCCTTACAAAGAAGAGAAAGATAGAAGATACCTCAATGGTCAAGCTCACAGAGCATTGCAGTGCAATCGTTTAAAACAAACTCTTACAAAAGTGTGAAGATCTAGGGAGTTTTACGATACCTTGCTCTTTAGGCACTCTTATATTTGATAAATCTTTATGTGATTATGGTGCCTTAATTAATTCAATGTCATCGTCCATTTACAGGAAACTGGAGAATGAACTTGGAGAGATAAGGTCTGCACCAATACCTTTGCAACTGGCAGACCAAACGTTACAGCCAAAATCGGAGAGCCCGATTTTGAGGCCACTGTAGCATTTCGTGCCTGACCTCAAGAAGCTCAGAGTAGAGTTCAAAGATTGACACCGAGGGAGCATATCGAAGTTTCCCTGTGCTCGACCCTCGGGGCAGTACGAATCGATGACCATCATGGAAGGGCAGGAAACTCCCAAGGACACGTGATTAGAGTTGACCAAGCGTGCAAGAGTAGTACAAATCCGTACTAAGACATTAAATAGTTGTACCAATAGTGTTTCTTTTGTAATAATTATACATGTACTATGTTGGGATTTTCCCCTCCTATATAAAGGGGACCCTTGTCATTTTTTAACACACATGAATATTCAATACAATAAGAACATTCTCTGCCTTTTGTCTAAACGTGCTCAAACATTGTTCCCCTGATTTATTAATTTCCATTTATTGTGTTCATTAATTGTTCTTCATTTATCGCTAATTATATACCATTAAAGGTTGTCTCGATGCCCCCATAGCACCATTCCTTCATCGATCGCCCCTCGCTTAGCGTTATAACTGAACCTCGAGGCCCCGTTCCAGCAAGCTCGAGGCCCCACCTAGTAACATCGTGGTTTGCATATCACAACTTTTCTTTACTTTTATCTTACTCAAACTTAGCATCTATTTCCTAAAAACTAGTATTAGAATAAATCACATATTTTTAGAACCACACAATCAAATATAATTGTTAATACCATTTTCTGAGTAAACAATTTGGCACCCACCATAAGGCTAATGATAATAGTGATTGTTTTAGTGATGGTTTACTAAAAACACAAGTTATTCTTCACACTTTTTCTTGTCCAAGGATCTTTGGTTTGTAGTCACAAAATGTCTAACTCGGTAAATGCACACGAAAACAACCGTCCTGAGGATCATGGAGAGAACGGTGCAGTTGCTTTAGGCACCGGTGTACCACTGCAAAACCCTGGGGTGGCACCAACACAGATCCCCGTCGATATGGGTTCACGCAACGCTCACCATATCAACGTAAGCTCCCATACAGACAGAAGTGTACGCAGAGGAGACCAACATGAAGCGCAGGGGACTCCATCTCCGGAGGAGAGAGAAGTTAGCCATCATGTCATTTTTGAAATGTTACAGGCACAACAAGTGGATATTTCCCGGCTGCAAAGCGAACAAAAAACTCCAAGCACAGCAGCACCAAAAACAGCTCCTTGAGTCGAATAGGCACCAGAGAGATCGAGCAACAACGGGTCGGCAGCTGACCCCTCTATTACGAAGATTCTTTATGACCTTACTAAAAGAATCGAATCGGGAGAAAAGAAGATAGAGGCTAACGATAAAAATATGGAGACCTACAATTCGATGGTCGACCAGATCCCAGGCGCACCCACCATTCTGAAGGGTGTAGATTTAAATAAGTTCGTGCATAAACCATTCTCATAAAGTGCGGCTCCAAAGCCCATTATGAATAAGTTCAGGATGCCCGATATTTCGAAGTACAACGGGACCACGGACCCCAATGAGCACATTACTGCTTACACTTGTGTTGTAAAAGGAAATGACCTAAAGGATGACGAGATTGAATCCGTCTTGTTGAAAACGTTTGGAGAAACATTATCAAAAGGGGCCATGATGTGGTATCATAACCTACCCCCGAATTCAATGGATTTGTTTTCCATGTTGGAAGACTCTTTTGTAAAGGCACATGCCGGTGCCATCAAGGTCGCTACGAGGAAGTCCGACGTCTTCAAAATAAAACAAAAGGAGAACGAGATTCTCAGAGAATTTGTATCTCTCTTTCAGATGGAGCAAATGGAATTACCACCGGCCTCCGACGACTGGGCAGTGCAGGCCTTCACTTAGGGCTTGAATGAACGAAGCTCAATAGCTTCGAACAGCTGAAGCAGAACTTGGTCGAGTACCTCGCCGTAACTTTGACGGATGTACACAAAAGGTATCAGTCGAAGATCAAGCTCGAGGATGACCAATTGGGAGCCCCCTCGGGCTCGATGTACCCTAGCAGGATCTTAGAAAAATAATTGAGGTTTCCAGAAAGAGAACTAAGGCCAAGCATGGAAAGGTATCAACCATACGTCAAAGATAGAAGAAATACCCTGAGGCGTAATATACCTAGAAACGATCGAAGGATGGATCGAGGTCAAGGTTCCCGGGGACTCATAAACAAAGACGTGTTTGATAGGCACACTAGGTCGACAAATTCCCCCCGGTTATCTGAGTACAACTTCATCATCGATGTTTCGGACATCGTGTCGGCCATAGGTAGGATCAAATATATCAGATGGTCGAAACCCATACTATCAGATCCTTCACAAAGGAACCCTGACTTGGTATGCAAATAGCATGGCACTCACGGTCATAGGACCGAGAATTGTAGACAACTTCGGGAGGAAGTTGCCCGATTAATCAGCGAAGGGAACCTCCGAGAATTCCTTAGCGACCGAGATAAAAACTAATTTCAGGAAAGAGAGGTGAACAAGAAGAACAAATAAGAGGAACCACAGCATGTCATTCACATGATCGTCGGAGGAGCCGACGTCCCACATAGACCTATTTTCAAGCGAACAAAGGTATCCATCACCATGGAAAACTGAACTCGAAGCAACATACCAGAAGATGCTCTTTCGTTCAGCGAAGAGGACATCAAGACCTTGTCTCAGCCTTATAACGACGCACTGGTAATTTCTTTTCTTTTATATAAATTCCAAGTTAAGCGTGTGCTAGTGGATCCAGGTAGCTCGGCCAACATAATCAGGTTGAGGGTGGTAGAGCAGCTCAGACTGCTAGACCATATCGTGCTCGCCTCTCGAGTCCTGAATGGATTCAACATGGCGAACGAAAGGGGAGATCACCCTCCCGGTCAACGTGGTCGGCACAAGCCAAGATACCAAGTTTCAGGTCATTGAATGTTATATGAGATACAATGCTTTACTTGGAAGACAGTGGATACACAGTATGAGGGTATTACCATCAACCCTTCATCAAATGATGAAGTTCCCAATAAAGTATGGTGTAAAAATGATGTACGGGGAACAACATGCAGCAAGAGAGATGTTCGCAGTGCACGACGTGGCACCGACATCGACACCCTCTGTATCAAAATAACCAAAAGGCAAGCAAACGGCCGAGTAGCGACCGAAACCTACATTCCCTACACTCGAATGAGCAAATAAAGTATCGTGTCGCGTCCTCAGAGAAAGAAATTTAAACATATCAAGGTTCTAACGCTATCACTGCTAAGGTACAACTCTCTCCCTTTTCAGCTACATTTTATGCTAACTCATTGCAGGTGTTCGATTGAAAGGAATCGACGCTCCCTCCAGCTCGAAGACCCTAGGTTTTAAAGCATACGTTGCGCTATTTTTCCCTTAGATCGGGTTTTATCCCGAACGGATTTTACCGATGAGGTTTTTAACGAGGCAACATCCATATGCTACCTAAGGAGAACTCATCAAGTATTCAAGGCTTCTCTTCGATCAAACTCAAATACTCGGGGGCATCCCCTCGTGAGGTCACCTCCACAAAAGAAATTAAAATATGCCAAAGAGGGTCTCGACAGGAGAATGTTGTATTGGGCCAAACGGTATAATGAATCGTGTCCGCATAGAATAATCGAACTCTCCATGGCGAAAATATGTACGCTCGTATAAAGTAATCGAAGAAGTATCTTTTATCATCAAAATTCTTCATGCCTCAAAGAAGTTTGCTATTTTTAGAGGAAACGACTCCAGAGCCAAAAACTCCTGAACACTCGGGGACTGTCGTCAACAGTCAGCTCACCAGGACATATAAACATCGAGCTCGTAAGCCCTCAATGATGCAACCTCGAGATCATAAGCCCTTTATAAGGCAATATCGAACATGCAAGACCTCAACGAGGCAACATCAAATTCATAAGCCCTCAGTGAGGTAACATAGAATCTGCAAGACCTCAACGAGGCATACTCAAACTTATAAGACCTTAAAAAGGCATAACCCTGATATTAAGTCCAAGGTTATATATTCGAACTAGTAAGACCCCTGAATAGTCATACCCTCGATATAGAAGCCAAGGCTATCTCACCCGGTGACTTAATGGCTACGGCCAAACACAAAGACTACGATCATATCAAAAGGCTCCGACAAAATTAACGCGGCTCGGAGACGTCCTACCATCTCCATAAATCTACATTCCTTCAAATACATCGAAAAGAACAGGTTAATCAGACTACCCTCGTCATAAGCAAAAAGATCTTCGATCATATCAGCTCCAAACAATAAAAAGGCTTCGAAAATTCAGCCTTCGAGCGAACCACCCGAGGTGCACATTCATCGTCACATGTCAACTCATAATCAAGGCCCTATCGAGCTGTCGAAAAGTCGGACGAACAAAAAAACTTCAAAAAGTCTCTAACGAGGGAAAACCATAGCCATATTAGAGGTCGTATCGACCCAATCTAAAAAATGCTAAGGGACAATACGTAAGAGCCCAAGAGCCAGCCTAAAGAGCCTTAAGGCCGTTCTGAAAAGAGCCTAAGGGCCAGCGCGTAAGAGCCCAAGGGCCAGCCTAAAGAGCCTCAGGGCCGATTTAAAAACCTATGGGTCGATGAGCTCGAGTCGAAACTTGACTCAAAGAATGAGCCCCAAACGGCTAACTATCAATTATTGCCAATTGCTCATCGAGCACGAAAACCTAAGGGTTTTTTGAAGTCCAACTCATCGGACTAATTATCGGCAAACACCGAAATTCAAAATAAAAACAAAGACTATGCCTTCACCAAATCCCTCGGGACCAGCTCTCTCATCCTCGTTATCTTAAGCGTCAGAAAGAGAAACTTGGCATTGAACTAATCAACCTTGGCTTGATCTATCTCCTCCGAGAGATCGAAGCCCCTGGCATGAATCTCCTTGAGGGTTTCCCGCCGGGTTTTGCATCGAACATAATCATTTTGTATTCTTTCTCATTTGGAATCCTCCCTCAACTTCATACGAGCTTCAACGGCATCTTTCAGATAGATGACCACCTTCTTATCGGCCTTTTCTCTGACGTCTTTTGCTTCGGCTCTAGCTTCCACACCTTTGGCCTTCATCTTCCAAAGGTCTATCTCAATCTTAGCAATCCTGGTCATCTCAACCGAGTGACTCTCTCAAGCATTGCGAAGTTGTATCTCGAGGGCGGAGGCCTTAGTCGAAGCATTCCTTTCGGCCGCAACGTGAGCATCTATCTGTGCCCTCAATTCAATGTGTTCAGAATTAACCTAATAAACTTTCCCCCGAAGGTGTTCCAACTTCTCTGTATTTCTCTACAACTAAGATATTGAAACATTAGTTTCGGAATATGGGAGAAGAAGCATGTATTCCCTCAAAATAAAGGTTACCTGTTTCTCGAGGTTGCCTTCGTAATCATGACTTCGATTCAACTCCGATCGAAGGTGTATCAACTCTCTTGCCTTCTTGTCACAAAGAAGCCTGAGATATTTCTCCCCGTTCAAAGCCTTCAGCAGCCTAGCTTCACAGCGAAGCAGCCCAGATTTCAGTTTGTCGAAAGCCTGTGATAAAGTAGGTTCAGTTAAAAGGATCAAAATATGGAGCTGAAGGAGTAAAAAGGTCACTGAAACTCACCACAGAACAAAGCCGCTGAGCCTCCCCGAAAATCGAGTGCCCATCTATTGTCCTGGTCTCATCGACCCCAGTTGAACCACCCTGTAAGGGGGCGTGATCATTCGGGACTCCGCTCCACTCAGGCAGCCCCTAGCCCGAATATCCCTCAAAGGTTGGGAGAAGAAAATGGCGGTGGAGGATCCTCTCTCATCCCTCTTTGTGGAACCTCTCCCTCGAGGCCAGAAACCTCGGGTCCAACAAGCTTAACAACCTCAGGAAATTTCTAAGTTTGAGTCGTCGAAGTAGAGCCATCCCCTTCGATTACATTGCTGTCCATATTTCGGCCGATGAATTCAAGATCTTCCCCAACAGTTGTATCCTCTTTATGTATTCGGGAAGGCCCCGCTCCACTATGAATATCCTCATCCCTAGGGGATCTTTTCTGTTTGTTATCCTTGCTCGGCTCCGAAGCCGATGTTCTTTCCTCCTCCCCGAGAGGGCACAGTCTCATCTTAGAGAACTCGCCAATACCTGCGATAATGGAATTAATACACACATAAGAAAATCTTCCTCAAGAAAGGAGCTATACAACACGTACCATGGTGTTTTTCTTCCCATCTGCCCTTCGACAGCTCTCGCCACTTCCGTTCATCATAGGTCGAGGAAGCCGCCAGTTTCCGAGTCCAACCCGTAAGATCGGGGACCACATGTGGCATCCACGGGACCGCTGTAAGGGGAGATACATTCTCATGAGTCTTGGCAAAGTTGAGAACGAAAGACACTAAGGTACGAGGTAGTACTTACGTTTGAAGTTCCATTTTTCGGGGAACGATATGAACTCTGCAGGAATGATGTCAACAGTCCTCACTCAAACAAATAGACTCATCCGTCCTCGGTTCATGTCCTAGTCATCATTGGAAATAAAGGACTTGGTAGATCGGCGTCGTAGTGAGATCAGGCCTCGACAATGCAGGGGCCGATATAATCTGATGAGGTGGCTGAGGGTGGACTCGAGCTCAGCCTTTTCAGTAAAGAATCTCAACATCAGCACGATCCGCTAGAAGGCCGGATGGATCTAAGCCAAAGTGACACGATATATTTTACAAAATTTGAGCACAAGTCGGTCAAGAGGACCCAACGTAAAAGGGTACGTGTACACATTCGGAAACCCCTCTACGTGGGACATAATATCCTCTTCCCGAGAGGGTATCTCTAGCATCACATTTTCTCCACATCCGCAGTCTCTCCTCACAGCCTCGAGGTTTTTTCCTTCTATTGATCGAATGACCCTCGAGGCATGCTCTCGATGGCCCGGAGCGTTGAAAGGTTTTTCTAGCGTAAAGTCTTTCATCGAAACGAAGCAGCTCGAGGTTAACTCACCAAACGCCAGCAGTGTACCACTGGCCAGGCGGGAAGCAGAGGTGGAATTTCCCTCTTACTGGTGAATGGATTTGGGAATGGTGGCCACGATTCCTTAAAAATGAGAGAGGGGAGATGAAAACTCAGGATAAGACTTTGATCTGATGCAACACTAGAACTAGCGCAAACAAAGAACTCTATAGAGAAAGAAGGTTGTGCAAAACAACAAAGCTCTCAGTTTGATAGCCAATCAGCTCTGACAAACCATTATGACTTTTTGGGGAATGTACCGATGGGGCCACCTCGGTCACTTCACGGTCATGTCATGAGAACGATGTTATCATACAGCATTCAAGGGATCGAGGAGTCAAATCGACCCCTTACCAGCCCGACCTCAGGAACGTATGCGATCAAAATTAGAACAGCCCGACCTCAAAGGTCTCTGTCACTCCAAGATCGAGCTTGAAGGAATTAAATTAAAATTCGAAGCTTTACATAAACACCAAAGGGAAAACTTTGAAGACATTAAATAAGGGAATCATTTGCATTCCAACATATATTTACAGAAGAGCATTTACAAGACTCCCTTGCGGCCCACATACAAAAAAAAAAGAAGTATAGTGTCCTATTCTTCATCTTCACTACTTACCGAGTCGCTTGCAGAGCCCTCGTCTGAAGTAGTCGGAATTGCCGATTCCTCTTCCAAGGCCTTGGCTTTTTCGATCTCGGCAGAAAGATCGAACCCCTTGGCATGCACTTCCTCGAAGGCTTGCCTCCGAGCTTCCAAACGAGCATAGGCAACGGCGCGAGCCAGTTTGAGCTCGGCCTCATCAGATATCTCCCTTGCTCGAGTATTCGCAGCAGCAACATCTTGCCAATATGAGAATATGAGGGCATCAACGTCAGACTTGGCCATGGACAACGTGGAAACTCTTCCCGAAGTGTATCCCTCTTCATGGCCGTGCCATCCCTATGCCACCTCAGCTCAAGGATCTCGGCATATTTGACTGCAATCTCTTCCCGAAGCTGCCTGGATAAGGCATCATTTCGCTCAATCTGCGAATACCAAGTCAAGATAATAAACACCAAGTTATGAAAACAAAAGGCAAGATCATGAATACTAAACTACCTACGCGATAAGGTTGGCCCGCTCTTGGAGCGCCTTCTATGAGCTTGACCGAATGGCAGTCAACTCATCTTCCTTACGGGCACGCGAAGCCTTCATCTCGTTCGACTCCGATGTGAGTTTATCAAACTCTTTTTCACTATGATCCAGCCCATCTCGTACTTTGAGAAGGCCTAGTCATACATCTTCGTGACCTATAGCACAAGAAAAAAAAGTTATAACGACAAGGGCCAAAACTCAAAGCACGAAAATTGTGTCAAAGAAGAAATCACCTGCTTTTGGAGTCACTTAGCCTCCTCGATAATGACGGGGGCATCGAGATTAGCATCCTCCTCGACGCCGGTAAAGTAATATTTGAATAAATCATCCTCTCTTTGGGAGGCCCCTACATCGGGAGCTTCCCTGTTCTAGGCGTCCCGTATTTGCCCTGAAGAGAACGATGGGCCCGATTGAAGATCGCCAATGACATCAACCTCTATCGGGGTTTCCTCTCGTCCTCGAGGAGCCTCAGATATTGGTCCTCCGATATCACCAACCAAGTGCTCATTGGCACAAGTTGTATCACGTTCAACGGTTGTCTCAGGGACTGAATCCAAACCCCCATCGAGGGTCTCCTCGATTCTAGGTGGGACCGCATCGGCCACCTCTAACTTGGAAACCTTCTGCCCGGCAATCTTTGAAACATTAGCGCTTTGTTTTGTCCTAAGTACCAGTGGGATATCATCATCGTCGTTCTCATCCTCAGCACGAAGACTCTCCGTAGCTGCCAAAGTCAGGATCGTAGCATCGGAGACTCCGCCGACGTCTCTTTCTTCCTCTTTTTCTCTTTGGCAGGTTTTTGAGTCTCCTCTTCTGTCACGCCCCAAAACCGAGGGACAGGACGGCGCCTAACCGAGTGATCCGGTCAAGCAAGCGTGCTTAGCCTTTCCTACCCGACTCATTTCTCCCCGTGTTTATGGCATACATTATTTACATGAGGTAGAAAGGGATTAACTCAAAATCATATATATATATTCATAACATTAAGTCCATTTTCCTCTTTCACCATTACCAATATTAGATCTTTTAAAACGTACATACTAATTACAATATTCACGATACGGAATCACGATTACTATTAAATCCAACAACTACCCAAAATATATTCAAAACCCACATGAGTGTCTATGGAGCCGCTAAGAGTATGGAGAAATGAACATAGACCTGCCGGCGACAAGGCCCTGGCTATACCTCAAAAGGAACAACATGTACAAAGGAGATCAACATGTACTACACACGGCCCTGGGAGGAAATGGGGCTCACCAGAATTGCTAAAGGGAGGAGGAGAAAGCACCACTATCGTCGATCGACGCTACCTGCTACAGAACCACCTACATCCATTCAAAAAGATGTAGCGCCCCCGACAAAAGGGACGCTAGTACCATTGGATAGTACTAGTATGTATGAACAAACCCTACTCTAGATAGGATAAACATCAACAGTCAATGATACAAATAGAAACATCATATAACAATTCACCGAAGTAAGGGAAAACACAAACAAGAGTCACCATGTTTCTTATCTCGAATTGCCATCTTTTGGTTAATGATCTTTCAAGTTCAAGCGTTATTATTATTATTACTAAACCACCGTGTCGTTGTCACACAGAGTACGGTCTCGGGCCGACTGGCTAAGCCATCCTAGGTGAGGCACCAACAACATCATAACTCATATCATCACCGTGGAATATTCACACGGAGTCCGGTATCTCACCGGCTGGATCCGGTCTCTCACCGGCGGGTTCATCTCAATTAGAATGTCTCCATGTGTACGGCATGGAGTCTGATCTCGGCCTGATCGGCTAGGCCATCTCACCCTAAGACATCACCTATCATTTCTTGATCTTTTAGTTCACTTGTATCATTTTCCATCTCTTGATTGACATCTCATATCATTTCACTCTTGTGATTCATATTTCATATTATTCCAATCCTTTGATTCATATTTCATATCAATTCAATCTTTCACATCTACCACACCCATCACATAAGAGGATTCGCACACATAGTAAAGGAAGGAGCATAATGATCACAATTCATCCTTTCAATTAGCATAACAACATGGTAGTAACATAGAACGGCATAAAAGAAAGAATTCCTCAACTTGACACATAATACACATAAATTCCATAGAGATTCAAACAAGAGAATCATACCCGGAAAGTGAACACCAATCGGTTTATCCTAAGAAGATTAGAGTTAGTCATACATACCTCGATTTGGGATTTTTCCTTAGTTTCTACCACAATCACCGGACCTTCTAGCACCTTCAATATAGTTCACAATGTGGCATAATTGAAATTATAACTAGGAATAATGATCATGTCTTGAACTCACTTGAGCATTTTATCAAACACTAGGTGTTCCTTTAGATCGAATGGCCTCTTTTTAGTGAAAGATTACTCTAACCCATTTCCCTTCACTAGATTATGACTAGTTGGTTACATGCATGCAAGATTTCTACCCCAATCTTCATGAACTCACCTAACCATGTTTCATTTTAACAAAAATCTGGAAATTAAGGTTGATGGGGTAGAAGCTTAATCTGAAAATCTAGAAAAAATGGTGTCATACTCGATCAATTCCAGGCCTGAGTAGTGGTGGTGGATCAAATTGATGAAGTTGGAACTCTCTCTCACTAGAACCCACTCTCTCCTCTCTCTATTTTATCATAAAATAGTTAAAATTATGAGGGATGGGTGTTATATTAGGCTGGTGGTCGAGTTTGAAAAATCTAAAATTAGAAGCCTCGATGCAAGTTTGCGGTCCAAACTACGATCGCATCCCGGTTATGCGGTCCGCAAACCTGCCGCGTTATTGGCCTTCAGCTGGGCCAAAAAGAAAAGGAATTTGCCCGGGTATGCGACAACTATGCGGTCCACATACTTGTTATGCGATCGCATAGTGCGCCGCATAACTCCTTACGGACAGCAATTACGCGGAAGCTATGCGGCCCGCATACATGATATGCGATCGCATTTTGGGCCGCATAGCTGTCCTCATAATGGACAACAATCTGTCCAACTATGCGACCACTATGTGGTCCGCATACTTGATATGCGATCGCATAGTGGACCGCAGATTCGCACAATTGGAAAAGTTCTATCCTCTATGTCTTGGGGTACTTTTCACTCCAAAAAGGTCTGATTTAAGAATTTCTATAGTTATATCAACATGGGGATATATCCGGGCATCGCTTCTAGTTAAGAATTCTAAGTGTCTTTACATCTTCGCCAGGAGGAGGCGGTCTCATCGACACATTTTCCCCGAGGCTTGCACAAGCATAACATGTCAAAAATACTACCAAGAAATCTATTAATTTGGGAGGGACAGTGGTAAGAGCATACCATGATTTTTGGCCTGCCATCGCGTCTTGGCCAAATCACACCAAATGCGCTTATCATACGGGGACGTGGATTCCAAGAGCTTAACCCAACCTGGGAGGTCCCTAACCACGCCGGGGAACCACATGGTAGCTACGCATTCAGAAGAGGATAAATTCAAAAAGAAAGAAATCAGTTCAGAAGAGGAAAAAGAGGTGATTTAGATGATAAAATATGCTTGATATTGGGACACTTACGTCTCATACTCCATTCCTCCGGGAATGGCCTCTTTTTGGCAGGGATGAGGTCCTAGGTACTGACTCGAACAAACCGGTGTATCCATCCCCGGTCATTATCTTCGTTGATACAGGCAAAAAATGCTTTGGCAGATCGACGCTGCAGCTTGACAAAACCCCCTTGATAGAGGCGGGGGCAATACAATCAGATGATCGAGGGTGAATTCATTCCCTCAACCATGTTGGAGAAATATCTAATCATATAGACAATTCTCCAGGATCACCGGGTCTATTGGTGGGGAAGAAGAATCTACCGGTCCTAAAGTAAAAGAGTATGTATACACGCTGAGGAAACCAACTTTATGTGTAGTTATGCTTTCTTCTGATGAAGGGATTTCCACTTGCACTGCCTCCCCCCAACGGCTTTCCACTTGCACCGCCTCCCCCCAGCGGCATTATATTTTTACTTTCTTTGTGTCAGTCACTAAACTTATGTACCGAGACATGGGTTCGCATCGGCCCGGGGTCGAAGGAGGTTTATTGATTTTGAAATCGGAGGATATCTTGAAGGGCCCAGGAATACACTCCTCAATACGGGAAGGTGTTTTGGTTTTTCTCTTAGATGAGTGTGTCGAAGATGGGGCTTCCTACTTTTGGGGAACCGTTTTAGATGTTTTGGCCATGGTTATAACAGAGTTTCGAAGTAAGCTGATGAAGAAGTAAACAAATAAGAAGGATGGAGGCAGGAAACTGTTAGTGAAGATCTGAATGTCTGAAGGTATTGTAAAAGTTTAAAAGATATAAAATTGAAGTATTTATAGGAATCGTTTGAGCATGTTGGAGGAGTGGAAAGGTCGACCAATAATGGTTCGTAGGCTTTTCAAGAAACGTGCTGACAGCGACCACTGTACAACCCTTCTGTCACATCATTTAATGATATCACGTGGATGAGGTCATGATGGGGATATCAAATAGGAAAGAATTCAAGATTGTTTCTTATCATTTCATTCTAAGAAATGTGGGGACTATCTGTATACGGCCAAAATTAGAGAGCCCGATTTCGAGGCCACTGTAGCATTCTGCACCTGAACTCGAGAAGCTCGGAGCAGAGTTCTGTATCGTAGTTAACCTCTTTGAGCCTGTAATCCTATTTCGTTGGCAACCTCATTACAAGCCTTACCCATTTGTTTGAATTGACCATATATTTGAACCTTTTCACCTCAAATGAGCACTTGAATTTGTTATGAACTTTGTAAAAATTGAAGTGTGGGGTGGTTGGTTTGGCTTTTGAGTGGAACTATTTAAATAAGGAGAAAGTGCAATGTTATGAAAAAGTAAGAGACACTTGAATTTAAAAAAAAAATAACAAATTAAGTGTATGATTGTTGAAAATATTCCTTGATAATGGTGACTCTTGATGGAATTGTGCTTAAAGAAGTAGGGAGTTAATGTATATTGATGTGAAAGTGGAGATAGGATTTGACATAAGTTTGGGGTTTGGAATGATAAATTGTATGTATTAAAGCGCTTAGAGAGGTGTAGTCACTCTTATATCCAAATGCAACCTACCCGTCCCGTAGCCTACATTACAACCAATGAAAGCCCTACTTGATCCTTGACTGAATGAGCTCGATTAGTAGTATAGTACACTATGGGAAAGCCTATGGTTCATCTTTTCTGGTATATGAATGTTGTTTCTGAGAGTGAGTGAATTATTTCTATCTCAAGTTCCTAATTGTTCTTGAATTGTATGTGTGTGGAACTACTCTCTTTTGTTGTGTGAGGGCACTTGATTCATGAAGGAAAGGTAATGTCGCTGACCTATATGTTAGAGTAAGTGAGTAAGTTGTGAATAATGCGTGGTACTTGTGAGTCAATTTTTTAAGTGAAGATGTTACACTATTGTGCTTAGTCTATTTTAAATATTCTTGGTGTGATGAGTTAGAAGAGTTGTTTAAAAAGGTCGTGTCTATATGAAGTGTAGTTTGATTGCTCGAGGACGAGCAATGGTTTAAGTGTGGGGTGTTGATGGTAGGCTATAATCTCGTGTTTAGTCGGTTATTTCACTCAAACTTACTGCACTTTAGTTAAGTTTGAGCTTTAATCACCAGTGTTTTGCACTAATTGTGTGTTTTATGCCTTGTAGGAGTGATTCCGATCTATGTAGATGCTTTGGAATGAATTCAAGCTATTATGGAGCTTTGAAGTCTGACTAAAAGACCAAGGATTAAGTTGGGATCATGTTCGGGGATCAACGGATGATAGTGCACTTAAAGAATCGAGCAGGACGCCACCCGCGTGCATGTGAGGCAGAACAGTGTGAAGAATGCGCGGCCAAGTGCACGAGCACACTACCAGGTGCGCTGCCGCGCACGTCCGGAAAGTGTCCTATTCGCGTAGGAAAAGGTGTTTTTGCTTGGGCCCGACCCTACTTTGTATATATACATGGGAAATTAGTATTTTTGGGACTTTTGACACATCTTAGACCTGAGGAAGCTAAGGAGGCGGTGGAGAAGAAAAAGCACAAGGGTTTCATCATTCAATCCTCACTCAAGATAAGGGTTTGGATTGTTTTATGTTATCCATTAACTTAAACATAGTTGTAATGAATTACTCCATATCCATGGAGTAGATCTCTTTAGGGTTTGATGAATTTTGTGTAACGATATTTGTTTGTGGATTATACTCTAATTTTATGTATTGAATCATTTTGGATGTTTTAATTGTTGCATCTATATTCACTAGTTAATGTAACTGAGAGAGGCAAAACTTGTGATATTTTTGCATTCTATTTTGTTAGTCAAATTCATTAATTCTTCTTAGTAATCGAAAGAGGCTAGTTGAATTGTTGATTAAACCTAGTTAGGAGGATAATCGAGCGAGGATCTCCTAAGGACCAATCCACTACAAATTCTTGCATATCTTCACCGAGCTTAACTTATTTCATCTTGTGAGTTTGAGACTTAATCGAGAGAGGAGTTTCTACTAAACGTTTGAACTAACAATTGAGGGAATTTGAGAGACTCACCTAACATTAGAAGTGAATTAATTAGAGTTAGATCCCAAACATTTATCTTGCACCTATCCTATCAACCTTATCTTCTCCTAGTTGATAACCTTCCTTTCTCATTACTTGCGTCGATTGTCATTAGCCAATAGTTTAGAATCTTAGTTAATATATGTCTTAATCACATAACTCTCAATTATTGATCATCTTGGATAGAAATCTAGCTACAAACTATGATAATACTGTTTAAATCCAATCCAAGTGGATACAATATTATATTATACTATATCGACTAGCGAGCATATTTAAGTGTGTGCTTTGCGCTCGTCACACAACCCAAACACATCTGAAAAACACCTGATTCCCCCGAGACCCTATCCAATCACACAAACAAGTCTAAAATCATAACACGAAGTCGCTCTCGTGATCAAAACACCAAAATAACCTCTAGAATCACAAATCGAATGCCAAAATGCATAAATTCAATCATAAAACTCAAGAACTTGTATAAACACATCTGTGCATCCGATTCCTATCAAATCAACACTGAATGACGCCAAATTTTGTGTACAAGCCATAAATGGGATAACATACCTATTCCAACTCCTAGTCAAACTTCTCAACCTTCCAAACCTTCAATTTTCTAACTTTCTCTGAATCAACATCCGGACATAATCCCAAACCCAAAATTATCATAAGAACCTATTCGAATCTTCAAATCACGGTTCTAAGGTCGTTTATTCAAAATATTTACTCAAGTCAAACTTGGCCACCTTAGCCCACTATTAAGGAGCTAAGTGTTACAATTTCAACTCGAACCTTTCCAAACTTAAACCAACCATCCCGAAAAGTCATAAAAAAGTAAAATCATATACGGGGAGTCTAATTAGGGGAATGGGGATCCAAAAAACAAAATGACCGGTCGGCTCGTTACATTCTCCATCTCTTAAGAAAATTTTCGTCCTCGAACGGGTCTCGATTCATACCTAGAGTGCTGAATATGTATGGATATCTTCTCCTCATGTCCTCCTCGGCCTCCCAAGTCAATTCCTCAATTGGTTGACCCCTCCTCTGGACTTTTACCGCAGAAATCTTCTTGGACCTCACTGGCGAACCAGTCTGTCAACAATGGCAACTTCTAGTCTCATCGAGATCATCGATCTCATACCAAATCCCATCAATCGAATCACTTATTCGAGAAATACGAGACATCTAACTAATATAAGTAAAGAAATCTATTCATTGATAAGAAAAAGAAAATTGGTTAAATCAAAAATAATAACATACTCTTTATTTAATACGATCCCACTATACATATCGATATACATAGAGATTCACCGACTACATTTCAGCCATCCAGCGCTCCTCCTCATAACCCAGGCTCTCATCTTGCTGAATCGTGTTGTAATCTAACATGTGTGACCTGTCGGCATGGTACCTCCGGAGAATAGATACATGAAAGACCGGATGAACTCCTGATAGACTAGGAAACAAGGCAAGGTCATAAGCAGCCTCCCCAACTTGCCTCGGCACCTCGAATGAGCCAATAAACCTTGGGTTCCTCTTGCCCTTCTTCCCGAACCTCATGATGCCCTTCATCGGCGAGACTTTCAAGAGAACCTTCTCACCCACCTTAAATGATAAATCATGCGCCTTCTGATCCACATAGCTCTTTAGTCTGGATTGTGCTGGGCGAAGCCGCTCCTGAATCAACTTTACCTTCTCCGAGGCATCCTTCACTAAATCAGTTGCCATAAAACTTAGCCTCGCCAGGATCAAACCATCCGATGGGAAAACGACATCGCCGGCCATATAAAGCCTCAAATAGAGCCATCTCGATGCTCGACTGATAACTGTTGTTGTAAGCAAACTCAGCCAAGGGAAAGAATATATCCAAATGCCCTCCGAAGTCATGACACATGCTTTGAGCATATCCTCCAAAATCTAAACTATCAACTCTGACTGCCTGTCAGTCTGTGGATAAAAGGTTGTGCTGAGCTCTACTCGGATACCCAACTTGCTCTGTACTAATCTCAAGAAATGTGAAATGAACTAAGGGCCTCTATCTGATATGATTGAAACAGGCACACCATGAGACTGAACAATCTACTGAATGTTAATATAGGACATCCTCTCTGAAGAGTAAGTAGTCACTACCGAAATAAAGTTAACAAACTTGGTCAACCTATCGACAATGACCCAAACAGCATCAGACTTCCTCAACGTCCGCGTCAACCCAACAACGAAGTCCATATTGATGCGCTCCCATTTCTACTCTGGTATAACCATCTGCTGGAGTAGGCCACCTAGCCTCTGGTGCTCATACTTGACTTGCTGGAAATTTAGACATCTCGCCACATACTCAACTATGTCCTTCTTCATCCGCCGCCACCAATAATGCTGCCTCAGACCGCGACACATCTTTGTAGCACTTGGATTAATAGAATATCGAGAACTGTGTGCCCCTCTAGAATTTTCTCCCTCAAGCCATCAATATTAGGAACACATAGAGACCCTATAGTGGAAGAACGCCATCCTCTCCAATAGTAACCTCGTTGGAACCACCCTATAGTACCGTCTTTATGAGCACCAACAAGTGCGGATCATCGTACAGACGAGCTTTGATCCGCTCACATAATGAAGACCGAGCCACAACACATGAAAGAACTCGATTACACTCTGAGATATCAAACCTCAGAAGTATGTTAGCTAAGGATTGAATGTCTAAAGCCAATGGCCTTTCCTCTGCCAAAATGAATGCCAAACTTCCCATACTCTCGGCCTTTCTGCTCAAGGTATCCGCTACCATATTCGCATTGCCCAGATGGTAAATGATGGTAATATCATAGTCCTTCAGTAACTCAAGCCACCTGTGCGTCCTCAAATTAAGATCCCTCTTCTTAAACAAATGCTACAAATTGCGATAATCGGTGTAAACCTCATAGGACACCCCATAGAGATAATGCCTCCATATTTTGAGAGCATGAACTATCGCGGCCAACTCCAAATCATGCACGGGGTAATTCTTCTCGAAGGGATACAGGTGACGTGAAGCATATGCAATAACTCGCCCTTTGTGCATCAATACACAACCCATGACAATGCGCGAAGCGTTGCAATACACGGTATGCATCCCTGAATCGAAGGGTAACACTACTACTGGTGTTGTACTCAAGGCGCTCTTGAGCTTCTAAAAGCTTGCCTTGAAATCATTAGATCATCATAACGGAGCACCCATCTAGGTCAATCAAGTCAAGGGCGCTGCAATAGACGAGAAACCCTCCACGAACCGGCGATGATAACCTGCTAACCCCAAGAAACTCTTGATCTTGGTCGATGTGCTGGGACGAGGCCAACCGTGGACTGCCTCCATCTTCCTGGGATCCACCTTAATACCCTCACCTGATACAACATGTCCCAAGAAAGCCACAGAAGAGAACCAGAACTCGCACTTGGAGAACTTAGCATAAAGTTTCTATTCCCACAAGGTCTGAAGAACTAATCTCAAATGCTACTCGTGCTCCTCCATACTACGCGAGTAGATCAATATGTTGTCAATAAAGACAATGACAAATGAGTCAAGATACGACCTGAACACCCAATTCATCAAATCCATAAATATCGCATGGGCATTAGTCAAGCCGAAGGATGTCACCAAGAACTCGTAGTGGCCATATCTAGTCCGGAAAGCCATCTTCGAAATATCCAAAACACGAATCTTTAGCTGATGATACCCCGATCATAAGTTTATCTTAGAGAACACCCTGGCACCTTGAAATTGGTAAAATAAATCATCGATACGCGGCAACGAGTACTTATTCTTGATGGCGACTTTGTTCAACAGGCGCTAATCAATGCACATCCGCATACTTCCATCCTTCTTCTTCACAAACAACATCGGTGCGCCCTAAGGCAGCACATTGGATCCAATGAACCCCTTCTCAAGCAACTCCTGAAGATGCTCCTTAAACTCTCTCAACTCCTTCGGAGCCATACGATAAGGCAAAGTAGAAATACGCTGGGTTCCAGGCACCAAATCAATTCCGAAATCGACATCCTGATCCGGCGACCTACCTGGTAGATCAGCAGGAAATACATCGAGAAACTGTCGTACCACCGACACTGAATCAATTATGGGAGTCTCTGCAGTAGTATCCCGAACAAAGGCCAGGAAGGCTAATCAACCCTTCTTGACCATATGACGAGCCTTCAAGAAAGAAATAACCCAACTGGAGGTCCCGATAGATTAACCCCTCCACTTTAATCTGGGCAACTCAGGCATCGCTAAGGTAACAACTAGTCCTTGCCCAAGATAACCTCGAAGTACACCATATTGAGCAATAAAAGATTCGTTCTGGTCTCATACCCACAAAGAATCACCACACGGGACTGGTAGACCCGATCCACAATAACAAAATCACCCACTAGCGTGGACACATATATAGGAATGCCCAAGGACTCGCGAGGTACATCTAGATAAGGAGAAAATATAGAAAGAAAATAGGAGTAAGTAGACCCTGAATCAAATAATATAGAGGCATCCCTATGACAGACAGAAATGGTACATGTGATCACTGCATCGGAGGCAATTGCCTCTGGCCTAGCGGGGATAGCGTATTAAAAGAATGGACATAGGAATGGGTGCATCATGACATCGTTAGTTTTCTTGCCCGAATGAATTATTAATCCGATCAGTTCATCCATGGTCGGCAAGTATGATGGTCCGAATGATGATGATGCATGTATTTTGTATCTCACCGACGGGTTTAAAATAACTTGCGATTTAACTTGGGGGTGACATAAAATCGGTCTATTTTCGGCACTGAGCTACTGAGGAAGAACAGGAGATTCAATCTCATAGAGTTCAATTCCCGTTCCCAACCCATGTGTTTGGTAATATCCAAAACAAATGAAAAGAGACTTTTTCTTTCTTTATTTTATTTTATCATATTTTTCCTTCTATATCTTATATAGACTTTTAACGTATAATAATTACCAATACGAGGACTATAGACTTCGCTTTCAGCTTATAATAGAAGGTCGATTCCATGCCTTAAGGCTAACTGACGCTTCCCTCTTTCCTTGTCTACATTACCCTTCTCCCGAAAATGCTTTACTTTGTGAGGGAGGTTTGTGCACATGAATTAGTAGTGAATGTAGGACATAAACTTGTCATGCTAAGGTACTTCTTGTACACATAGGGTCGAACTATCAAAGAGGTATGCTACCAAAGAATTAGGAGTTATCCTCGGGCCAGACGGAGATTGGCTCTCGAGTACAAAGGCAGAAGAGAGCTTGACTGCAAGACCCACATGGTCCGCTTACAGAGGAATAGAAAGGAGGGACTCGGGGTAATTTATAGAAAATAAAGAGTTCGAAAGTTAGACAAAACAAAAAGGTTTCAAAATATAATGGTCATTGGTGATAATGTTGATGAGATTACAAGATTGAAGGATTACCTGAGCCGCACCCTGTCTGGGTTCCTAGGTATCCACCCTAAGCCTTTCCTCCTTTGAACCTCGCCCTCTCGTCACGCTTGCTGACAACCCCACCCTTCTTTCTGACCCGGATTGGAAGAAATTTCCACATACTGAGGTTTCGGGTCTTCATGAGTAGTATCATTGGAAAGTGCATTAACATAAATACGGCAGTAAGAAGCGGCAATACAAAAGTGTACCGAGCCTGCTCTGGTGTATCATAAGGGATTTGCCTTTTAAGAGTCCATTTCCCCCACCCCACTCCATGTACGAATAAAGTGCGCAACGGGGAGTAGCACTATGTATTGCTAGAAAGACAAAAAGATCCTCTTAACACTTACCTGCCTAAACAAAGCAAGATTCAAGAATCAATCCACTACCAGCAAGATACGATGGATTTTTTATTGCTTTTGCGGTCAAATATCCCATTATTCCCCATACAGAGGAAAAACAAAGCTATTTTTGTTCAATCGACGAAATCAATTGTACTTTCACTGTTGTCTGGACCTACACGACCCTCCTAATAATATCCATAAATAGCTTGTTTTTGGTAATAGATAGTCTTTTACAGTGAAAGAATTTGGGACGAAGTTGTCAATAATAGATTGACATGCACAAAAGGGTAGGCTTTTTTCTGTTTTAAGAAAAGGAAAATCTTATTTCTCGAATCATTGTACATTGCAATTTGAACTGCATGTCCATGGAGTTTTGAAAAGTCCAAACATCTCAGAGATAGATAGAGAGGTAGGAATTTCTCGAACGAACTGCACTCCTTCGTTATCAATTCTCTTGCTCAAAAAATATAGAAGAAAAGGGTCTGCGCACCAATATCCGCCATAAAAAGGGGAAACTGGCCACTAGTTACAAAGGCCCAATAAGGTATCGATAGGGCTATCATAGCCCATGACCAATATGAGCTCGAAGCTTCATTCGTAACTCTCGGAACTTCTTCATAGTGGCTGCCTTACATGCCTCATTTCAGAGGGAACCTCATTGACAACCGAAAGGAAGAGATTCTATTCTTTATTCTATTTGGATCTGCTACGGGATTAACATTATATGCAACATAAGAACCTCCTCCGTTCTCTACTAAGATTGTAATAGATTCCTGCTTTCTCTTCCCTGAGGGAACGGAACTAGCAGCTGCACCAGGGAAAGGAATAGAAGAAGCATCTGACTCTTGGGGATTCTTGATTGGTGCTGAGCTAACTATAGCGCAAAGCCGAATCTCTTTGGATAATAAAATCCAATAGGTTTATGGCTCCCAGGATCGAAACTTCCTTTGTAATTCCAGGAACTTCTTCGTAGTGGCTCCCTTACATGCCTCATTTCTCGACACAGGCCAGTGTACTCTTATCGCTAACCCCGAGGCAGGTTATACTCTAACAACCAACCAACTCATTATCCCTGGCCCCTTCTTTCGGCCAGCTCAGCGTATGAGTGGCCGTATTCGACACCTATTTCTCTTACGGCTAGTGCGCTATTTGAGATAGTTGAAAAAGGGTGTAGAGATAGAATGTTTAGAATCAATAATTCCTCATTGGTGTTGCCGCGCATGCAACAATTTTTATGGTAAGAGATTATGATCCAACTAATCGGTACAACGATCTATTAGATTGTGTCCTTAGACATCGTGATGCAATTATATCCCATCTCAACTGGGCATGTTTTAAGAAAAGGAAAATCTTATTTCCCGAATCATTGTACATTGAAATTTGAATTAGGAATTATGTGTCCACTTATAAGAAGCCCTACGAGTGTAATAAGAGCATCCGTCGATAAAAGGATCACCCTAAGATGATCATAGATGGAACTGCCATGAAATGACTTTTTAGTAGATTAATAGATCACTTCGGAATGGCAACTGCTCTACACGACGATGTTCATGTTCCTTGCACCGGAGCTCCTCGAACCTGAAGTGGAAGTCGAGTGGCTGCTTAGTGAGAAGAAGCGTTAAATAATTTGGACAGTTGTCGCGCTGGCAGAGCAGGTAGTCTACAAGGAAGGTTGGGACAATGAGGAGCTAGACGAGTATCTGCAGAACCTTTACCCCATGGACTCTATCTATATATCCTTTTTTATTCCTAAAAAATAGCAGATGAAATAGAAGGCCTAGAAAGGAGATAAGGAAATTATGTGATTGGGTCTTCCAAAAGCACTGATAGATGGTCAGAAATTCATCTGGGTTCGAATCCTACTGAGTGGTCCACTAGAGATCAGAAATTGTTGAACCGGAGCGCCACTTAACTGGACTCCACCTCTAGGACGACCCCTTCCCACCTGCCCTCCGTCTCTGGCTGGTCGGGTGGGCACTGTGGTAGATGGTGCGATAATCATGAGCCGATGGTCTTGCTGCTCGGCCTTGCCCTGAAGTTTGGAAAAAACCTATTCACGTGGCCAAGAACCATGCACTCGAAAGAAACCCTCGAATTAGTGGGTTGCTGACCAGAAGTCTGACCCTGATAGCCTGAATATCCAATAGAGGAACCCTGAATAGTTGTAGGACGGTAAGTACTCTCTGGAATAACATTAAAGCTAGGTCATACTGGAACATTCCAAGTAGGCAGTGGTGCTGACTACATGGGCCTGCCTAGGCTGACCTTTCATGAACTGACCTCCCACCCCAAGTGGGGTTCAACTGAATCATCTAAAATGTCGGGTCGCTTTTCCCTTGGCACAAACTCTCCATTTCAGCTGCGAATATGCTCGATCCTCCGAGCTATATCCATAACCTGATGAAAGGGAGTCCCCATCTCTGCCTCACGGTCCATAGAAACCTGAATAATCCATAACTAGGGTACAGACCTGCAATAAACATCTGCTCCCTCTCTGATTATGTGGGAAGTATAATAGCTGCATAGCAAGACAAGTTAGTGAATCTCGCCTCATAGTCGGTCACAGGCATGTGACACTGATGGAGTCGCTCAAACTGACCCCGAAGCTCCTCTCTCTCAGAAGGTGGTATGTACTTCTCCAACATATGTGTAAACGGATCCCAAGTCAAGGGAGGTGAACCTGTTGGTATTCTAAGAAGGTAAGCCTGCCACCACCTGCGGGCCTTGCCCTCAAGCTGAAAGGTGGTGAAGTCAACCCCGTTAGACTCCAATATCCCCATGTTCAGGAGCCTATCCTTTCACCGGTTAATGAAATCATGGGGGTTCTCTGACCGCTCACCCCCAAAGTTAGGGGGGCGAAGTCTAGTCCATTTGTCCAACCGCTTTTGCTGATCAGCGGTCATGACTGGTACAACTTCTGGTGTGGCCGATGCAGCTGGCTGGGCTCCTACCGTAGGTAGTGCTCCTAGGGTCTGATAAATGGCAGCAGCATGCCCTGGATCCTAAGCGGTAGGGGTATGCGCTCCCCTTCCACCTGAGATATGGCAGGGTCCGCTAGAAATAAACCATCCTACGTCATAGAGTCTATGAACTGCAGCATACGACCCACAACCTCTGGAAATCCCGGTGCAGTCATAAAATCTACTGGGGTTGGCACAGTTGCAGGCGCCTCATCCTTCTCCTCAACAATAGGATCCTCCACTAGATCCACTGGTGGTACAACGAGAGAATGTTTAGAGTGCCCTCGTCCTCTGATTGGAGCTGGAGCCCTTCCCTAGGCTTTGCCTCGGCCTCTAGCAATGGGGGGAGCAGCCCCTCTATTGCTTGGTACATCCGCCGCGCGTGTTCACACCATCTCTGAAAGATTAATAGAAAGATAGTTAGCACAATATCAACTGCACCATAGGAGATGAAGAAAGAAAAGTTTTCTGCACGGACCCGCAGGATCTAGTAGGATTGCTCATGACTCGTGAGACTTATGTGAACCTAAAGATCGGATACCAAACTGTCACGACCAAAACCCATAATAGGTCAAGAGGGCACCTAATGCCCCCGTTAGGTAAGCCCGTAAATGAAACTACTATTTATTTACTCACTTTTATATTTAGAACAAAAGTTTCCCCTTTTAAAAGATCAAAACTAGTAAGATCTTATGCAACCGTGACTGCTCCTTTCTTAACCAAATACTGGAATAATAAGTGCATACAATGTAGTGATAGAAATGATACGTACAATAGTACATGAATGCTAAAAGTCCCCAAAATCTGGTGCCACGAGTAGATGAGTAATCTAGAGAATATACAAAACTACTTTAACTACTGTCTGAAAGTGATAGAGAAAAATGGTAAATAATGTAGAGGGAGACTCAAGTGTTGTATACTGTAGCAAGGCAAGCAACTCACCACTAAGTCTCTTTAGATGATCGGCTACGCGCTCGCATGACCATTGGTAGTACATGTCTCAGTACTTGCACATCAATGTAGAAGTGTAGCTTGAGTACCGAAAACAACTCGTACCCAGTAAGTATCTAGTTTAACCTCGAAGAAGTAAGGACGAGGGGTCGACTGGAAACTTACTAGAGGTCAAATAATAGTATAAATACATAAAGTAGACATGGTGACTGTACAACAAGTAGTAGTGAAGCAAATAAAAGTAACTATAGTAAGTCCACACATGAGGCTATGTCAAATCACTAAACACGTCATATATGACCCTTGAGGCACTAACTCAATAATTACCAAGCTAATTCGAGTTCTAATTATCAAGCACGAAGCTACCGAAGCGAACGGTCAGATCCCATAAGAGTAGTATTACCAACCTACTGAGATAAACGGCCAAATCCCATAATAGTAGTGTTACCATCATGCCGAGGCGAACGACCCGATCCCATAAGAGAATTTCATGTCACTGCCGAAGCGAATGACCTGATCCAGTAAGAGTATAGAATTTACCTCGCTCGCGGAAGCACTTGCGAGACGAGAAGACACAGATTCATAGTTTATCAAGTACTCAAAATTTTCTGAAGTAAGAAACTAATCTGTTATCTCCAATTTAAATCTCAGTCTCAGTCCTAATCAAGACAAATAATACACATGCTAGGCATAAACAGTACAATTATAGGCATGTTTTAAATCTAAGTCTACCCGGACATGTCATGAAGTATGCTACGTACGGACTCTCGTCACCTCGTGCGTACCTAGCTCCCCACAACAAGTAGCACACAACAATAATACACCTAAGGGGATGTTGATACCCAATTTTTTTCTCAAATTATTTTTAAACTTGCATATATACCTTCAAAACCAGTTTTTATAACAATTGGTATTTTTCTATAATTCTCCAACATTTCTTTTAATTTATCTAGTATTTTTATCTCCAATAATTAATCATAAATTGCATTACAAACGATTTCAAAAACACTTCTTGACTTAATATATTACTTTTGGTCCTATTAAGACCTAACTATTTCACAAATTAATCAAACTGGCCTTGTTTGGCTATAATTGCAATAACTTTGCAATTATAGACTAATTATATATTTCGTGCTATTTCTACTCAATAATTAGTCTGTTGCATTTTTAATGCTAATTAATCATATTAATTTAGTCTATTTAGCATTAGTTTCATTTTTATATAATTATTAGCCATTTTTATTAATTTAGCTATTTTTATGGGTATTTAACATTTAGCCACTTTAATTTCAATTTTAATCCAATTAAAACCGGATCCCTTAACCCAATCAATGCCCAGCCCAATCTTCAAATCTCACCCGGCCCAACCCCTCTCTAATCTGAGCCGTTGATTAATTCAAATCAATGGCCCAGATCTCTCCTTACCATAATAACACCTAAAGACTACACCCCCCCCCCCCCTTTTGAGCTCTATCTCTCCTTCTCCAGCCACCTCCCTTGCCGGAAACTATGGAGTTTCACCTTTCCTCGACCTTATGGGTCTGCCTTTCATGCCTGTGTCACCGATGAAGGATTTCAAGGGACCCTTAGGAAATACACTCCCATCTCCGATCTCATGCCATGTTTTCCGGCCTACTGTGGCCGCTTGAGTAAGGTTCTTGCATTTTCCGGCCAAACGCCGGTAATATCTAAACCTCTTCTCCTTTTTGGGTTTTCTGTGAAACCCTAGCTTTAATCGTCCGATCTTTTTAGATATGTGACAGATCTATGTCTCTTTCAAGGTTTTCACATGTTTTCTCTTAAAACCCCTTAGTTTTTCAAATGATCCTTCATTTTTAAGAACTAGGGTTTCTTAATCTTTGTTCTTTAACGCTTCACCTTCTAATTTTAGTACCAATCTTGATTTTCAGTATATTTTTAAACGTTTTGCTTAAATCTCCTCTTTTACCCTAAATATTCAGATGAAACCCCAATTTTTAGGGTTTATGTTCGTATTATTTGTTATGTTTGCTTATCCGTATGTTCTTCTGGATTTTCTCTGAGTTATATGCTTCTCGCTTTGACTTTGTTGTTAAGGTTTCCAATCATCTACTGTTTCTGTGATTTTCTTGCTTAGGGTTCTCTGATATTCGTGACTATTTGTGTTTAATAAGTCTGATTATTCATAGTTTATCTAATACCCTACTGATTTTGTGCATCTACTAGTAAGGATGTGATATTCTCCTTGATCTATAATTTTTCGCATGTCCCTTATAGTCCCGTATTGATTTTCAAATTGTTTCCTTTTGTGTGAGATACTATCCTTAGTTAGCGCTGATTTCCTGTGATTTTTAGTCTCATCTGTGATTTTTGTGACTGATTTTTAGAATTAAATTCTATCCTACCTTATTTATGTGCATAAACATGCTGTCGAATATTCAGTATATATTTTTCTTACTTGAAATATTATGTATTTGGCCTTTATTACATATTACATTCTTTATTACTCCTATTATGGTAAGGCCAGTCTTCTAAGTGATTCTTTCCTTATGTGATGCAACTTATACCCGTTTGAATAATTACTTCCTAATTAAAGGGAGTCTGGTCCTGTAATTGATTTTAAGACCTAATGTTTCCATCATTATGTTATTCTCTACTCATTTTCAAGAGTTATAAATACTCTTTCTTTGGCACAAACAAACAGGACAGAGACACTCATTGCTTTGAATTCTCTTTTACTTTCTACTCTCTCTTGCTTCTCTTATTGATTACTGGTTACTCAGTCGGCTGAAAGCCAAGAACTGAGTGATTCATTATCACTCTACTGCTCTGCATATTACTGTGATATCGCTCTATTTTCCTGCACACTACTGTTCTATTATCTCACTCTTTACTGGTATGTCCTCCATTTAATTTCCAGCATCCAAAACAAAATCTTATGTTCACATTGCACTTTCCCTTATTTCTTTATGCTTCTACTTGTTGTTCTATTGCTTACCCTATAACTAGCATATCTACTTTGTCTATATGATCCCTTTTCCCTTTATTTCAGCATGTTACTGCTTCCCCATTGGTTTGCTATCATTTTGCACCATTCCCTAACCCAGTACATTATCAGTATATATGCATGACCCCCTTTAGTTACTGAGTAATCCTGACCCCTATTTCCCTGAATTTGATGTGTGAACTTGTTTGACATTGAAGCTCCTGTTCTGAACCCCTTTTGTGATGAAATGTGTTGTGACTATTGAGTCCTGAAATGTCGTTCTCTAATGTCTACCTATGTGCAAATATGCTCTTACATGTTGAACTACTTGTCCCCATTGTCCTCTGCCCCTGCTTGTGGTTGTTGGACTATTCTTGGTCCTTAGTGTGATGCTGATCTTGTTTTGGTTATGAGATTGGTGTTCATGCTCTTTCATTCTATTTCAGTTAAACTTTGGTTATGAAAATTTTTTCCATTAAGTCTCTTTTTCCAAAACTATTTTCTTACTCAATGTTTTCAAAACTATATCAAACGCTCTCACTATACTCTTAGATATTAGGTTCTGCCCCTTTTGTGTGAGCATTGCTTTGGGACCCTTGAGCTCCCGCTGAACGTTGACACACAAGAGCTGGCCTTTCCACACTGCACCTACTCTATCTTGGCTATGAAACCTGGGTGTGAGCACTGCCCGGAATCCCTTGAGATCCTTAGGGAACTCTGACACACTCGGATTGTGAAAATATTGTGAAACAGTATATGGCATTGAGGACCTGGAGACTTGGGCCTATTATGAAGGCTCCCTATAGTTAACTTCTTCTTTTCTTATTTTCAGTTATGTAATTCATATTCAGAGGACTGTAATAATTATTTGTAAAACTCTTTGGAGATGGATAGTGAAAAGGGAGGGGTACTACGCATGCTATAGTTATTAAAGGGTAGAAAACATGTCCTTAGATTTATATTCCTTATTGCGCAATAGAAACCATGTTTAGGATTCATGCATGCATCATAAGTCATGTCTATTTTTTTTCAGCATATGCATTCTTATATTGCTTATAAATTTCTGTGTTAAAACATGCTAATAATTAGTACTTTTCCATACGCTGCCATGTACACTTAGAAATCATGTCTATAGGATAAAATAATAAAATGGTTGTTATGTGATTCTGTGCATACCAACATGTTCTGAACTGTAATTTAGGAATCCTGCCTTAGGATAAATAAATCAACGCTATGTTGTTATTCATGCACTCACCATGCTGCAACCATGCTATATATGTAGAGGCCCTGCTTTAGGTAAACAACAATTAAAACTGCCATTCCTGCCCATCTCGAAACTATGCATAACTTAAATGTGCATCTAGAAATCATGTTTAAGTTAATTTGCATCATGTTGAATTAGAGATCATGCTTTAGGGTCGTACTTATTCAATCACATTTAGTTTAAATACACATGTCTAAAAAAGTCCTCATGTTCTACAAACTGACAAAATTAGTCTATCTGCAACACTTAGAACTGCATGTTATTAGGTATACGACCTGAAACTGTTATCAACTATGAATACTGCTATACGCCTAGGCAAGCCTTAGGTAATCAACTATAAGAAATAAAAACCAGATCTTTCTTTGTGATTATGTTTAACTATCAGCACATTAAAATAAGTAGGCAAGCTTGATTAGGACTTCATCTCTGAGTTACGTAATAAATATGACTTTGCTATTGTCACTTAGACATTATGCCTAGGATCTGAATCTGGACTTTAATTGTGTATGAGACATGTTGTTTAGGTGTACTGTGTGTGGAGGAATACTTGAGCCTTTATATGCTTTCCATGATTTTTCCCTATCTGCAGTCCTACTTGTTTATTATATGTCGCCTTAGAATTTTCACCTTTAAAAACTTGAGGGTCTGCGTAGCACCTCCCTTATAGGATAGAAGTCCCAAAATCCTCCGGGACTGATAGGAAAGGGACCGGTAATAGCATGAAATAGAGTTCGCGACCAACACGCGCTTTAATTACCTTCACGGGCGGGAAAGGGTAGAATATGGACATGATGACCGATGCGCTAATGCCACATGTAGCCCCTCTTTGAGGAGTGTCATACCGGGTATTGCATTGATGTGATCCATATTATAAACAAACCTAGGACATCCCTTTACTCTTCATAAATTGTGCTTAGATCGCAATTCTCTTAAAATCTAGTTTCTCATTAAATGTCCTTTCGAAACATCTGTGCTTAGACTTAAATCCCCTATTATTTGAGCCCTACTTAATTATTTTCTAAACTGTACAAATTCACAAAAGGTGTTTGGCCGGGAACCACACTTGTGGATCCTGAGGGGTGTCTAACACCTTCCCCTTAGGATAATTTCGAGCCCTTACCCTGTCTTTGGTTATCAACGTAGCTATAAATGAACCCCTTTGGTGCCCTAACGCACCTCAAAATTGTTAGGTGGCGACTCTTCAAAACGCAAAACCCCTTTCCAAAAGGAACGAGTTGTCTCAAACAAATATCATAAACCCAAATTCCGCAAGGAAAAAGGGGGCGCGACAGGGGGATAAGTTCACTCTTATAAGGTTAGGTAAGAGACTTACCTCAATTCCATGTCCGCAATCCGGCTCTTCAACCTCACTAGAACTCCTCAAACGACACTGAGGACTCCGAAGCTAACCAAAAGTCGTATAAACTAATAAATAGATGTTCAAAAGTTCATGATTTAGCTATTTGAGTAATTACCAAACCCAGTTTGGAAGATTCCTAAAATTATCCATGGGCCCACGTGCCCGAATTCTGAAAGTTTTTTTAGATAAATGGTATCCATAACTCGATAGTCCATACATGCATTTTGTTTAAAAGTCCAAGTTCAAATCGACTCTCAACACTCAAATTCTCATTTCTCAAAACATAGCTCAAGTTTCTTAAAGTTTCAGTTTAATTCTCCTAATTTTGATGCTAAATCCCATGTATAATCATGTGAAATAGTTGGAAATTTAACAAAATCAGTTACCCAAAGATTTTATATGAAAATACGTCTTCAAACACGCCCCCTACCGAGCCTAGGGTTCCAAAAATGAGAGAATGTCTCCAAAATCCCGCCACCCAGCCTTTTTACCAGGTGTAGATGTTGCATTTGCGACACAGGGTTCACATTTACGAACCCTCGCAACTGCGGACAAGTGTTCGCAATTGTGAACCAAGGAAAAATCTACAAACTTCGCAACTGCGAACAAATGATCGTAATTGAAAACCAATGCAAAAATCTACAGCCTTCGAATTAAGAACAAATGTTCGCAAATGCGAACCAAGGAAAAAAATCACAAACATTGAAGTTGCGAACCAAGGCAATAATCTACAATCTTCGTAGTTGCAAAGGGAATTTCGCAATTGCTATACCTGAGCAACAACAACACCAACAATCTTTCACAACACATAAATTGGCATAACTCTCTCATACGACATCGGATTTAGATGATTCTTGTTTCTTTGACTCCGTAATTACGATACGGATCTAATAGTTCAATTAAATCACAAGTGAAAGGTGTTTTTCCCAATATAGTTGTAACTACCTGATCGGTCATTTTGAGCTCTAGCGCGTCATTCGACGGTTTGAGGCCACGAGTAGCTTCACTTTGGGTATTATGACTTCTATGTATGGTCGGAATTAAATTATGGGAAGTTTGAAGTTGATTTTGAAAGAAAATTCTGATTTCGGAAGCCTTAAATTGGAGGATTTGACTAAAGTTTGACGTTGGAGTAAACAACCCCGGAATCGGGATTTGACGGTTCCAATTGGTTCGTATGATGATTTTGGACTTGGGCGTACGTCTGGATAGGGTTTTGGATGACCCAGGAGCATTTCGTCGCCTATTGTGAAGAGTTGGCGTTTTGGAAGAATTTCATAAATTTGGGTTGAAGTCCATTTCATTGTTATCAACGTCCTTTTGGGATTTCGAGTTTAGCAATAGCTCGGTATGATGATTCTAGTCTTAGGAGCTCGTTTAGATGTGGATTTGGAGGTCTGTGGGTCATTTCGAGGTCATTTGGCAAAAGTTAGAATTTGAAGGTTTTTGGGAAGTTTGACTGGGAGTGGACTTTTTGATATTAGGTCAGATTCTGATTTCGGAAGTTGGAGTAGGTCTGTAATGTCAAATGTGACTTGTGTACAAAATTTGAAGTCAATCGGACATGATTTGATGGGTTTCGGCATCAAATGTAGAAGTTTAAAGTTCTAAAGTTCATTAAGCTTGAATTAGGGTGTTATTCATGATTTTGAAGTTGTTTTACATGGTTTGAGGCCTCGATTAAGTCTGTATCATGTTTTAGGATGTGTTGGTATGTTTGGACGGGGTCCCGGGGCCCCCGGGTGGATTTCGGATAGCTAACGGATTGGAATTTGGACTTGGGTAAAGGCTGAAGCATCAGGTTTACTGGTGTCTGGTTTCCCTCTATGCGTTCGCGAAGATGCTCCCGCATTCGCGTAGAGGAAGTTGAGGGCTGCTGGAATTTACCCTACGCGTTCACGACAGAGGTCCCGCATTCGCGAAGGGTTACTGGTGAGGCAAGTAATGTTGTTCTTCGCATTCGCGAAGGTATGGCCCGGTGTGCTTCGCGTCGCGGGAGAAACCTCGTGTTTGCGGGAGAAACCTCGTGTTCGCGTAGGACAAGTTTGGGACAATGGCTTGTGTGCTTCGCGAACGCGAGGTAGGTTCCGCATTCGCGATGAAGGGCAGCACCTGGGCAGATTGTTTTAAAATCGAGGGTTTGGCCATTTTTATCCCATTTCGTCCATAGGAGCCGACCTAGGAGCGATTTTGTAACGAACCGACCGGTCGTTTTGAGATCCAGCGCGTCGTTCAATAATTGGGAGTCATGAACACTTTCATTTCGGGTATTGTGACTTATGGGTATTGTCATAGTTGAAATTCAAGGGGTTCGTGGTAAATTGAAAGGAAAATTCTCATTTCAGAAGCCTTAAGTTGAGGAAATTGAGTAAGATTGGAATTTTGAGTAAACTATGATGACCCAAAAGGTCATCTTATGTAAATTTAATTATGACTGTGTTTCGAGGCCCTGAAAGCCTCCGTCAATCTCACCTTGATGTGCGTGCGCAGTCCGGGTGCGTAGCCGGGAAGCCTTTATGTGGAAACTTGATAAAGAGTTGAATTTATAATAATTAGTTGAATAAAGTTGACTTTGGTCAACATTTTTGGTGAACGGACCCGGATCCGTGATCCGACGGTCCTGAAAGGTCCCTAGGAAAATATGGGACTTGGGCGTATGCCCGGAATCGAATTCCGAGGACCCAAGTCCGAGAAATGAATTTTTAAAGGAAATTATTTTATGAAAATATTAAAGGCTTATGAAAAATGAACCTTGATGTAAAACCTGTGCGGCCGGGCCCGTATTATGATTC